>CM072821.1:53661857-53949357 GCA_036937905.1 Salvia rosmarinus | reverse complement strand
TAATAATTATTTTTAAGTGTGCATTTGAATTAGTTATATATATATATATATATATATATATATATATATATATATATATATATACATAATATATGCATCTGCATCATAATTTGTGCAATGAATCTAAAACATCCATAATGATTTATCAATGGTTGATATTTATCAACATGTTTACACTATAAGGAGTGTCCATACGATAACGACTTCCTATATATATATATATATATATATATATATATATAAGAGTTAACGTGAGAACCATTTTTATCGTGAGAGTGTGATAACTAAAAAATGATGAATTCAGTGTGAAATTTGATAAATCTATTGAGAAAGTTACTGAATAAAAAAAATAGAATTTTTGCCTCTCATAGGATTCGAACCCTGGGTGAAAATTCTGAGTTTTTGGATTCAGTAACTTTTCCAACGGATACATTAACTTTTATAATGAATTACATTTTGTTTATAACAATTTTTTATGGTTCTTAAGTTATCACGTTAAAAATGGTTCGTGTTTAAACCTTATCCTATATATATATATATGTGTGTGTGTGTGTGTGTGTGTGATTTCAACTCATTCTCTCTTTGAATTAGCATATTTCTATCAAAGTCCATTCATCCCAATTATATGATTTATTAGATGCAAATATCAGTTTTCGTTATTCTAATTAGTATTGCTGGTGAAGTATTCAAAGGCTACATGTAATCAACGTTAATTACTATAGTTGAGTAGACGCCCTAATGTGCTTAATAATATACAGATTAAATAAACCCTCCACTTTAGCATGCAAAATTTAAATATTGGTTCCATAACTAAAATTGCGAAATATGAGGAGAAAATTGATTGGGAAACAGTAAAATGCAACAGGCTTTTTCGGTAAATGCATGTCCTTACCAACTTTGAAAGATTAAATAATAGAAACCAAAAACCATCCCCAAAAAAGGTTGATCAAAGCAACTTCACAATTGCCAAAAAGCAAAAGATAAAAATGAGAAAGAAAGAGAAATATATATATATATAAACACATAAAAAAAGAACGTCCAAAAAGGGGACAATAAGACACAGGTCATAGTCATCTTTGTTGGAAACCCTACTTATGCATTAGAGTTTTATGGTTTTGGTGTTGTTGAAAGTGACTTCCATCAATCCGCAAATAACATTTTAGTAATCTTGATTAGTCATCATGTAGGGCTCATTTCACATCATTCTTGCTCCAATTTGCCTACTTAATTCACCCATAAACTCTCAAACACATTTATAGGAAAAACAAGGGTTCTTTCCTTATCACACACTACATATTTGTGATTCTTCCTCCTATCAAATTTTACACAAATTTGGAAATGTGTTCACCAGGAAAGGCAGCGGCCTCGTTGGAGGAGAAAGGCGAGATGGGTGCAGAGAAGGGGAGGAAGAGTTCATCATTAACCATCATTTTCAGATATGCTGACTGGCTAGACATTTTGCTCATGTTGTTGGGCACATTTGGGGCTGTCGGAGATGGAATGTCGACAAACTGCTTGCTCGTCTACGTTAGCCGCCTTTTTGACACTTTGGGCTATGGTAAATCATCTCAGAATCATGCCAATTTCTTGAATGAGATTGAAAAGGTTGCCATCTATATCTAACTAACATTTACTAATATGCTTTTCTCTTTATATGGTTAGGTTCTCTTTTATATTATGTCACTACTTTATACGTTCTCATATGTGTTTTATGGGCTTCTGCTCATCACAGTGCAGCTTATACTTTGTCTACTTGGGGTTGGCAGTTATGGCAGTAGCATTTATGGGTAATTTTCTCTATTAATCTCAATGCCTTTTTTTTTTATGAGATGTTTACTTAAGGAAGATTTCTAGGCTATCTTTCACAACAAATGAAATACTAGGGTATATAATTTCCTTATATAAACTGTAAATACTCTTCTACGATCATCCACGAATGCAATAGGAGATGTCAATCTAAATTCCTTCAATTGGCCCACGAGATCATGAGCAAAAAAAGGAGAGAAAAACACACACACACACAAAAGAAAAGAAACCGAAAGGAGAATTTAAAGGCAACCTAGTAAGAATGAGACTTATATATTTGAGTCTCACTTTATTAACAAAATGAGAACATATAGGTCCAACTACAATCATAGAGCCCTAAAAACTTTGTTGCAAACCCTAATTAAATTAGCAATATTGTTTCATAACACAACTATTAGCAATAGGTAATTAACAGGTATTGAAATGCAGAAGGCTATTGCTGGAGCAAGACGAGCGAGAGGCAAGTTTTGAAGATCCGTTACAAGTATTTGGAAGCCGTGCTGAGGCAAGAAGTCGGATTCTTCGATACCCAGGAAGCAACCACCTCCGAGATCATAAACAGCATCTCCAAAGACACTTCTCTCATACAAGAGGTCCTAAGCGAGAAGGTAACTCGAATAAGCTCGTGAGCCTCGAACAATTAAAATTAGATTACCAATAATAATCATGCATTGGTGTTGAGTAGGTGCCGATATTTCTTATGAACATGTCCGTGTTCTTGTCGGGGCTTGCATTCTCCGCCTACTTCTCATGGAGGCTGTCCGTAGTCGCCTTCCCCACAGTCATACTCTTGATCATACCTGGATTGATTTATGGGAAATACCTTTTATATTTGTCCAAGGAGAGTTTCAAGGAATACGGCAAGGCGAATTCCGTAGTGGGGCAGGCGCTGAGCTCCATCAAAACTGTCTACTCCTTCACGGCGGAGAAGAGCATTATTGAAAAGTATGGTTCGATTTTGGACAGAGCAAACAAGTTTGGGATCAGACAAGGGATTGCGAAAGGGCTTGCTATTGGAAGCACAGGGCTTTCTTTTGCAATATGGGCGTTGCTTGCTTGGTATGGCAGCCGCCTCATCATGTATAAAGGAGAGAGTGGTGGCAGGATCTACGCCGCCGGCCTTTCCTTTGTTTTGGGTGGACTGTAAGTCTCATTATCACATGCTCTTTTTTCTGCTACTTTCTTCATAATCGTAATTTCTTGAAAATGTAAGTGATTATATGTGTTTAGCGTAGTGAGTAGAAGAAGGTTATTAGTATTACCAGAGGCGGACCTAGGGGAGGGGCAGTGGGGGCACTGGCCTCATTGAATTTTTAAAAAACATCGGAGGTGTATTAATAATTTTATGTGTAATAATTAAAAATAATAAATATTTTTTATTTATATTTATTTACAATAAATATCCAATAATATTCTTATTTCTACATAGAAAAATAAACCAACACAATAGACATTGATTTTTTCGACCCAAATACACACACACACACATATATATATATATATATTATTAATTATATAAAAAAAATCTATTGCCTTGTGTGTATCTATTGCCACAAAAATAAGAATTTCTTAAAGAACAACCTCCATGGATGAAAGCTGATTTTGTTTTTGAATTATTGTGTATGTACCGTCGAATTCGTTGGAGGCGAGAATAGTCTTCACTTTGTATGTTTTTATTTTTCTTCCAGAGATAAGATGGGATGGTGAATTACGACAATGGCTTGTCGGATCTGGAGAAGGGGTAGTGGTGGTGTTGAGAAAATGGGGAGAGAGATATGATTTTGGGTTCTTTAGAGAGAAAAAGAGCTAGAATGGTGGGGGAAGAGAGGCGAGAGGAGGCAGAGGCGGTCGGCTGCCGCTATCACTGGTGGTAGGCAACGCCAATGTGAGAAATTGAAGAAGGAAGGGTGTTGCGATGTGTGTGTCGTGTCACGTAGAGAGAGATGGAGACAGGAAAGCTGATAGAGTCAGTGGCAGCTTAGGAGGCGACGAGTGCCGAGAATTAGATGAGGTGGAGGCGACGATTTTAAGGGAGAATAAATGAGTGTGTTTGTGAGTATTCAGTATAGAAAGAGACGTAAGAGAAAACAGAGAGACTGGACCCCCTAAATAAAAAGGCTGATCTGCCACTTAGTATTACTACTAAAGATTTATCTAGTAATGATACTTTTAGAAGACATGTTTTGAGTGGTCACAATCACATGCCTTTTTTTTCGCTAGTTTCTTTTCGTGATAATATGTTCACTATAGTGAATGTCGAATATTTGAGATGAGCATTTGTTTCATGTTCCCATCATTTCGCATGCGTTAACCCGAACTTTCTTTTAGTAGGGTCAAGTTGATCATTGATTTCGAGTTAGACATGGTACTTGTTTGACTTCTGTAAGAAAAGTACTATAGAGACTATACATGTAGCATTCTCTATATTTACATGATTTTCCATTTTTTCCGCCATTCTCATCATCAATATTGCAAATTTTATGTTCTTGATTACAATCTCAATTTCATGAGTTATTTTATGTTTGCCTTTTACCATTCTGAATTATACTTATATATTATGCATTTAATTCCATATACACTGCAACGCAGTTCCCTGGGATCTGCACTACCAGAAGTGAAATACTTCACCGAAGCTTCAGTCGCAGCATCCAGAATCTTCGAGAGGATTGACCGCGTCCCAGAAATCGATGGCCAAGACACCAAGGGGCTAATGCTGGACAAGATACGAGGAGAGGTCGAATTCGAGCACGTCAGATTCTCCTATCCATCGCGCCCAGACACACCTGTGCTCAACGACTTCAACCTCAAAATGGAAGCAGGAAAAACAGTAGCTCTCGTCGGAGCAAGCGGAAGTGGGAAATCTACCGCAATCGCATTAGTGCAGCGCTTCTACGACGCCGACGGAGGCACCGTGCGCATCGACGGTGTGGACATCACAACTCTACAGTTGAAATGGTTGAGAGAGAAAATGGGGCTAGTCAGCCAAGAGCACGCATTGTTTGGGACGTCAGTGAAAGAAAACATCATGTTTGGGAAACTGGATGCAACCATGGACGATGTGATTGCCGCAGCCATGGCTGCAAATGCCCATCACTTCATAAGGCAGCTTCCAGAAGGGTACGAGACTAAGGTAATTAGTATATAGTAGTTGTCACATCTAATTAAATGTTTGCTAAAGTGAAAAAGTGTAGTTACATCAATTAAAATTGGGTACTACAGGTTGGAGAGAGAGGAGCTTTGTTGTCAGGTGGGCAGAAGCAACGGATTGCGATTGCTAGAGCCATTATCAGAAACCCTGTGATGCTTCTACTCGACGAAGCAACGAGTGCACTCGACTCGGAATCTGAAAAGCTCGTGCAGAACGCCCTCGATCAAGCCTCGATGGGCAGAACTACATTGGTAGATTAATTTAACAATCTTTAGTGCTTGCTACATCGATCTTTTCTCAATACCATCACTTCTAACAATTGTATTTGGTTACATATATGAAAATTAGGTGGTGGCGCATAAGCTCTCCACAATAAAGAATGCAGATATGATTGCAGTGGTAAGCAGCGGTAGCGTAGTCGAGACCGGCACACACAATGAGCTCATCGACACGAACGGCCACTACGCAAGATTAGCCAAACTGCAGAGGCAGATGAGCGTGTTAGACCAAGAGCAAAGCCTCGAGGGCGGCCGCACCTCGTCGGCCGCGAGGAGCAGTGTGGGAAGGAAAAGCACAGCAAGATCAAGCCCTGCTTCCCTCGCTTCACCACTGTCGATCATTTCCTCTCCACCGCCACCACCATCCTACCCTCCGCCCTCGTTTCGACGCCTACTTTCTTTAAACTCCCCGGAGTGGAAGCAAGCCCTGATCGGCAGTGTTTCGGCAGTGATCTTCGGCACCGTGCAGCCTATCTACGCGCTGACAATAGGCGGTATGATCTCGGCCTTCTTTGCGCCGAGCCATGCCGAGATGCAAGCTCGCATCGAGAGATATGCTCTCATCTTCAGCTCGCTCTGCCTCGCTTCCATCACGGTGAACCTCTGCCAGCACTACAACTTCGCCTATATGGGCGAGTGCCTGACCAGGAGGATCCGCCTCAGAATGCTTGAAAAAATCTTAACATTTGAAGCCGCGTGGTTCGATGAGGAGCGGAACTCGAGCACGGCGCTGTGCTCGCGGCTGAGCAACGAGGCGTCGATGGTGAAGTCCCTCGTTGCCGACAGAGTCTCCCTCCTGATCCAGACGGCGTCGGCAGTCATCACCGCGATGGTGATGGGGCTGATCGTGGCGTGGAAGTTGGCACTGGTGATGATCGCTGTGCAGCCGCTCACCATCTTTTGCTTCTACATAAGGAAAGTCATACTCTCCACCATCACTGCCAACTTCGTCAAGGCGCAGAACCAGAGCACGCAGATCGCAGCGGAGGCCGTCTACAATCACAGGATCGTCACCTCCTTCGGCAGCATCGGCAAAGTTCTCGAGATCTTCGACCAAGCTCAAGACGCGCCGCGGAAGGAGGCAAGAAAGAAATCGTGGCTAGCGGGAGTCGGCATTGGATCAGCTCAAGGGCTAACTTTCATCTGCTGGGCTCTCGATTTCTGGTACGGCGGCACGCTGGTTAACAGAGGGGAGATTTCGGCCGGAGACGTGTTTCGGACATTCTTCATCTTAGTGAGCACCGGAAAGGTTGTTGCGGAAGCCGGCAGCATGACTTCTGATCTCGTCAAAGGATCAGCTGCTTTGGCATCCATTTTCGCAATCCTAGACCGCCAATCGCCGATCTCAGGATCCTACAATGTAGCTAAATAATATTTTTCTGATGTCATCAATCAATCAGTTCTTTGATTTAACGCGAGTGCGTTTTAAACAGGGCGGAGACGGCAAAGGCAGGAAGATGATTGGCGGCATAGAGCTGAAGAGGGTGGACTTCACGTATCCGGCGCGGCCCGAGACGCAGGTGCTGCGCGATTTCACCTTGGAGGTGAAGGCGGGGACGAGCATCGGACTCGTTGGGAAGAGCGGATGCGGGAAGTCGACGGTTATAGCCCTTATCCAGAGATTCTACGACGTCGACCACGGGTCGGTTAAGGTCGACGGCATCGACATAAGGCAGCTCGACATCGAGTGGTACCGGAGGCACATGGCGCTCGTTAGCCAGGAGCCGGTCATCTACTCCGGCAGCATCCGCGACAACATCACGTTCGGGAAGGTCGATGCGTCGGAGAATGAGGTGTTGGAGGCCGCCAGAGCGGCGAATGCACATGAATTCATTTGGTAAGGGAGCATTTAATATTCCAGATTAATAATATATTTATCCTCGTCTCAAAGATTTCCCCAATCTCACGCCTTCCAATAATCAAGGCTTTAGTATATCAATCTTAGTAAACAGTAGCAATTTCTGATGATGTTAGCCGTAGGCTAATCTGCATGCAAATGTCCTTAGTAAACAGTAGTAATTTCTGATGATGTTAGCAATAGGCTAATCCTCAATAGTAAACATTCTAAGGATTGTGTTAGCTAGATTAATTTTAACAAGCATAACACGACATTTGTTGTAATGAATTAGGATTATTGAACAATTAAGAAACAAAAACGTAAAGAAAACACAGATTTACGTGATTCATCAATAATGAGTTGGCTACGTCCATGGACAGAAAATGAGAACATATTTTATTTAGGCGGCTAGGGTTTTTTAGATTATAATTACAGTTCTCAAAGACCATATATAAAGTACTAAGAGAATACATCAATTGGGCTCAGCCCAATACGAGTATTAAGACCCAATACTGCATACGGTCGGGCCGGGGGTGTCTCCGCCCCCGGACCCCAGGCAAGGGGTGTCGTCCCCCTTGACCCCCTGACTCGCTGACCGGACCCCGACTAACTTTGCGAAACGGGAGATAGATTCAAGGCCTATCAACAACCTTTAATTTGATGACAGAGTGTAATTTCTGATGTTGTGCAGTGGGCTGAAGAATGGATACGAGACGGAATGCGGAGAGAGAGGCTTGCAGCTATCGGGAGGGCAGAAGCAGAGGATTGCAATAGCCAGAGCCATCGTCCGCGATCCGACCGTGCTGCTGCTTGATGAGGCGACGAGTGCGCTGGACGTGCAGTCAGAGCAGCTGGTGCAGGAGGCTCTGGACAGGGTGATGGTGGGGAGGACGACGGTGGTGGTGGCGCACCGCCTCAACACAATCAAGAACTTGGATTCGATTGCTTATGTTTCGGAGGGGAAGGTGGTGGAGCGAGGGACGTATAGCCACCTCAAGAGCAAGAAGGGTGCCTTCTACAATCTTGCTAGCCTTCAAGGTGTGTCGGTTCAGCATATCTAAATCTTGGGCTGCTATATATAGAATAGACAAGAAATAACATACGAGGTTGAGAATCCTCGTAGTTTCCATATATATGTTGTAATGATCAGTTTGTATCCTTGAGTTCGACTAGTATAGAACAGTTGCTAGTAATGGCAAGAAGTGCCACAGTGTTTAGTGTAGATGCTACATCTATCACAGATTTTAATCATTGATAGGTAAAGTCTTAGCTTAACTACGCAGTTTTACATAGCAATCTAAGAACTTGCACACAAACTCAATTAGACTCAATGATAGGTAAAGAGCCTTGTTGACGAGACAATCGGTTATCTCATCATCCATAATATCTCGCTTATATTTCGATGGATGATCGGAATAACACCGCCGGTGAGATGACGGCAACGCAAATAGGGTTTCCCTTATTTAAACTACCAATACGCTTTGCTTCTCAATGGAGAGTTTTTTATATATTTCTTGTTTGAAACATATTAGAATTATTGAGCAATTAAAAATAGAATATAAAGAAAACACAGATTTACGTGGTTCACTAATAATGAGTTAACTACGTCTACGGATAGAAAATGAGAACAAATTTTATTAGGCAGCTAGGGTTTCAGATTACAATTATAGCTTTCAAAGATCAAATATAGAATACACTACTTGGGCTCAGCCCAATACGAGTATTAAGGCCCAATATTGCAAACCGTTGGGCCGGGGGTGTCTCTGCCCCCGGACCCCAGCAAGACCCCGACTAACTCTGCGAAGCGGAAGATAGTTTCAAGGCATATCATCATTATCAATGTGTTCAGTTTGCCTATTATACAAAGAAAACTTTTCTCAATTGAGATTATCTATTGCACATTCATATATCATTCTTTATTAGATTCACGGATGAATATCATATGTCAATTTTTTAAATTTGCACCTAATTGAGTAATTAACGGTGTTTAGGAATACATAAGAAAATCATAGCCTACCCAATTTCATAAGCATGAGAATTGTAATATTTTTGTGTTTAAAAAAATCTTATATATTAGAGTTTTTTCAATTTTGGATTTGTAAATGTATATATCAAAGTTTTTTCAATTTTTCATATACTATATTTTTCATATAGATCAGATGTGCTTTCTCAGATACGAGTGCCTACTTTTGTGCCACAAAATTCAACGTGAACTATATAAGAAAGTTTTCATGCATAAACAGTCCAAGAAAGAAATGATATGGTTGTAGATTCCCTAAGATATATACGTGATGTAAAGATCCTCCAAATATATCTTCAGAATATACTATGATTATGATTGGATTTATATATCTTCCTCATCGAAGAAATAGTCCAACAAGATAAGATTTAAAAGGATCTAGGGTTTGCGAGTGAACCCTATGTCTATGGACTAAGAACGTGTGAAAACTTTCACAATTGCCGCTTTTGAGTATTTTGTTTTAATTAGTCTTGATCACAACTTCACCTAAATGTCGTGAATGCTTTTTCTTTTACTGTACTATATTAAAACGTGTAGAGTTTATATCAATTGAATATATTCATTTGTAAAAGAGTTGTTAACTCTTTAGAATATGGGTTGTGTGGTGAACTTACGAGTTTCACGTTCAAGTTATGTGTGGTGCAAACACATCTAGTGTTTTACTATAGATAGAGGTTTGGGAAGTTCCTTAAGCTGATTAAACATGTGTCTTATCTCTAGGTTGTAAATGTAGGAAAATCTGATTTTACCATCTCCCGTGGATCTCTTGGATGTTTAATTCATCATACATTTATTATATACCTAGCATGCACCTATATAATTAATTGCAATATGTTGGTGTTTTCTCTTGTTTACCTACGAATTTATCGGATAAAAGGAGGATCAAGACTCGTGCTTTGATCTTCTGGACTATATCATGTTTGTCAAAACTCCAATGCTGAGTGAGAGCAATCTATGGAGAGTACTGCAAAAATTCGCCTTCTTCCTCAACTAGTGATTTTCGAAAATCACAATGCTTAAGATATTTTTTTGATTTTCTCTCACCTTGTATTTATAATGCATCCCTAGAATTTTAATAGGATAGAATCTCTTATATCTAATAAATACAATTTTATCTTTAAAGATACACCATATCAAAAATAATATCCTTTGATATCTAATGATATAAGATATAATCTATATAGATATAGGAGAATCAGAACAAAGTCCCCGAGTGACTCTACTTAGTGAGGGGCGAAATTCTCCAGCAGTTTAGGCCTTGATGGGCCAGCACATGGATCAAATGCAAGGGATAAAGATGAGCCTCAAATGAATTAATTATCTTATGTTCAACCCAGAACATAAATTAATTCATAAACATTCATTCATGCCACTAGAGAATAAATGCTGACTTATCCCTTTATTATCGAAGTTGAGTCGGGCTTGTACTTAGACTTTACGAATCCTCGTATTTAAGATATCACACGTCTATTAATTATTTATATTGTTCTAACTGCTTAAAATAATTAATCTCTTTAATTTCTTAAGTAGTACCACTCAACCTTATTATTGTACTTGAGCTAACTCAACCTGTAAGGTTTAGTACAATAAATCTTTTGAGCTCCTTAAGGGGACGTCATCATTCTAAACGGATATGGTGACTCAATACAAGTTACTAGCATGACATACAAGCACTGCCACCATCCAAAATGCGGAGAATATAGGGTTATCTCATGTAACCCCCACCTATAATAAGTCAAAGTGATGGTAATCAACTCATACTCACTTAAAATATTATCGAGGGTTTAAATCAACGTAAAGTCACCGAGATCTAGGTTCTTCACGACGGTCAGATAGAAGAACTCATCTCACTATGATCCATCAATACGTCAGAGACGTACTAGCATAGACAAGCAACTAAGTCAAGTCAATTCTTATCTATACTGCAGCTTATACCGACAATTGTCATCAAGTTGTCTCAGCTGTGATCCTTTTTATATCTCATTAAGCTTCACCAATCATACAGACTTATGTGATCTTCTACACACTGTATAATCTAACTTATATATGAGATAAATGGACATACATGTGCAATCAAGTAAACAATTCAGATAGGAGATTATAATAGTGGTAATATGAAACATTATATACAAGCTCAATCATTCTGCTTTTAGTATACAAATCCAACAGTAAAGCGTTTCCTTTGGACGAAAACCCTTGATATAAGTGTTTTATCACTGAATTGATCATATCGTGTTTTTCTTATTACCTTATATTAATTTACTATTTGTATTTTTACTAATACTTCTTACACTACTATTCTTAGAATTATATTATGGTTGCACGATTATAAAGTTTAGTAATTTGAGGATTAACATAATTTTGTCCCGGTAGTAGGTTCCGTCCTCTAGCTGCCATTAAAATTTTCGTGTCGGGCATCACTCTAAAAGGTAATCAGCCATTAAATAAAAATTATGTTTTATATCAATTGACTTTATTCTCTATTAATTATAGTTGGAGGTAGAACTTGTTATTTGCAAGTTGTTGTTTCTTCTCAATTAACAACCTCCAGGGCTTGATTAGACTATATTTTGTTATCACTCTCGAACTGATATTCAGGTATCTGCTCGTTTATTATAGCATGATCATGTACATCTTTTTTCAATCTTGACTGTTTTTTATTTCTTTTAACTTCACTTTTGATTTTGTTTTTTTAGTTATAGTCCTTGAAATGTAAACATTAATCAATCAAAATATTACTTTTATAAAAATAAATATTAAAATGGACAAGGCAATAGTCTCTCGATTCCATCATTGTTGTTAATATATAAATGAGAATCCAAATTAACAGGGGCCAGATGAAAAAATAGAGGGAATAGAAATGTTTATCCTTGATCTTCAAAAATTGAGAAAAATTAATGTATAAGATTTTTTAAGACATTGATATATTTTACGCAGTAAGAGTATGCGCGAGATATCAAGCTGATAAAAAAGAAGCTCACCTGGAAGCAGCAAAGAGGATATTGATATACCTAAAAGGCAAATCTAATATGGGTTTGTGGTATCCTGTTGATGATTTCGAGCTTTTAGGTTACTCTGACTTTGACTTTGTAGGTTGCAGGTTAGATGGAAAATTAATTTCAAGGACATGTCAATTTTTTCTAAGCAAACTAATTTCTTGGTTTTCCAAGAAACAGGTGTCGTCGCGACGTCCACAACTGAAGCTAAGTATATGGTCGTTGGAAGCTGTTGTTCTTAAATACTCCGACTGAAGTAACAGTTGAGAGATTATGAAATCACAACAAGTGAAGTACTTATCTACTGCGACAACTCCAGTGCCATAGCAATCACCTTCAACCCAGTTCTACATACCAGATGCAAGCACGTTGATGTCACTTCATTCCGATCACGTCGAAAAGAAGGTATCATTATTGAGAAAGTTCACACTGATATTCAACGTGCTGACATACTTACAAAGCTGATTGTTATAGATAGATTCAACATGCTATGTGAGAAACTAGGATCGCTGAGAGGAGTAAGAAATTAACGTTGATGAAGCAAAATTGATCAAGGATGACATACTGGCTTCAGGGAAAATTCATGCCGGAACATCCTATTGATAGACATCAGCTGATCAACTATCAGTTATACTGATTAAAGAGAGAATCGTTACTGATAGGTGTTACTAAAAGGCAAATTGACAAGGTCAAACTGACGGATAAACTGAAAAGTTATGCTGATAGACTCGAACTGATCAACAATACTGATAAATTCTTAGTATCAGCACAAACTGGTAACGTCAACTGGTATTAGTATCAGTACAACTTGATAGCAGTATCATCGACTAGACTGACGAGTTATCAGTTGACTACTATGATCAACTGGCTAGTAAGTATGTTGAATCTCATACTAAATATGTCTTACTGATTATTTCATACTGTTATAAATATTCTGACACATGCATTAAACACTTAGAATTTATTTCGCTTCATTTATTGCTAATGATTTGAATTTAATATTCTCTTATTTAATATCTTCCTCGCATTTAATGTCATGTCAGAAAAAGACTGTAAAAAATAAAAAGTAAAAGCACTTTTTATCAATTCAATGTGCACATAGAAGATCAACCAGTTATTCCTCAGACGACGCGCGCATGAATAATGACATATACACGCATATTTAAATGCTTTCATTAAATGATCATCACTTTCACATGATCAAACTTTGAAACCACCATTTTTTTGTATTCAACCTTCATTCTAGCATTTTACTCCTTGAATTTTCAAAAACCTTCTCATATCTCATAAAAAATGGCACCTAAACCAAAGAAAAAGAAATCACTACCCACTGAACCTCAAATCAATCATGATCTTTATGTCTCATTTTTAGAAGTAACTAATGAGGACGCCCTCGAGGTCCTTAACATTTTCAGGATACAGGGGTGGAAACACTTCCTCAATCACCAACCCCGATGGTATATTGACGAACAGGTCGTGGAGTTTTATTAATCCCTCCATCACGACATAGAGTCTAGAAAAATCCTGGCC
Organism: Salvia rosmarinus; assembly: GCA_036937905.1. NCBI lineage: Eukaryota > Viridiplantae > Streptophyta > Magnoliopsida > Lamiales > Lamiaceae > Salvia > Salvia rosmarinus. The sequence goes on along the minus strand of CM072821.1, from coordinate 53,935,742 downwards.
ACTATCACGGTGGAGACGCAAGAAGACAATGCCAACACAATCTACCATCAGTTGGACATCGACGTCGTATAGACCATGAGGAGGTTTTCAGGCTGCCCTACAAAGGCGACATTCTCTAACAGCGTAGATTCTCTATTCGCAAAGGACGTAATGAGAATGATGATGGAAGAAGACCGCCCCTTCACACCGACACTGAAAAGGGTCTGGTTTCTACCCAAATACAAGCTAATGATCAGCATCCTCCACTGATGCTACTACGGGTTACTTGGGTCCTTCAACCAATTATCAGCGAACCAGTAGATGTTGTTGGTTGGTCTTGCTTCAAATAAAGAGATCTACTTGGAGAGAGCCTTTATTTCACACCTGCTGATGGACCAGAAGGTTTTCCTTCGAGAAAACAGGATCAAACTGGGCGAAAAGGTCTCATTCATCATCTTGGAGGCACTCAAATCATAACAGGTCCTATGGTTCTAGTATAAGGCCATTCCTTCCAAGGACATGATGCTGCAATCCGATGAGATAGCACTGCATCATATGGGACTGAAGATCTCAACTTCCAAATAGACGAATGGCATCATCATCCAAGAAGGGGCTAAAAGGAAGAGGCCACAAAGGCTATTCCAGCTAGAAAGGGGAAGAAGCCCATTCAGCAAGAGAAGAAAGAGGCAGAAACTGAAGAAGAAGAGGATTCCCCATAGCAGTCTCCGCTGAAGAGGATGAAGGAAACTGTTTGCTGAGTTTGCTAGGACCCTTATGTTCGACAAGGTTGAGCTTGACCCTGAATCCTCACCAGCCCACTCCTGTACAAACTTCTCAGCCCACATCATTTTCTCAACCTCTATTCATCCAGATTTTAGTCTCTCCCCCTCATATCCCTAAGCCCCCAACCCATGCTGACTCCCTCTCAACTCAGCATTTCATTTCTTAGACTGACTTCTCTCAGTTTGACATTATCCAAGTTGACATCCCTCCTAAGGATTCATAGAGATCAGCCTCGTACCTAACTGGTTTCCCGTATGACTCTTCTGAAAAAAATTCACCCAAAAAAGCCCACTTATTTCTTCTAAAATCTTTTCCCATTCTTCAAAAATTTTCTAACACCCTGGCTCAGGCTACTTGACACCATGTATTCCTTCAAGTCGTATTTTTATCAACTCTCGATCTCATCAATCTGAAGTCGTGGAAGAAGTACTTTGAGGATGAAGCAGAGCTAGAGAACCTCCACGGTATCTCCAGTATCTGGACAACCATAAGAACTTTTGAGTCCATTGTCCAAGGTCTGATAGATGAAATAGTAGCTGAGAGTGCTACGCTTGAGAGAATAGTTGAAGAACGAAGAGACATCGGAGAAGGGTCCTCGTATGTAGAGAGAGGCAGCTGCTGAAGAAAGATAAACAAAAACTAAGCTTATTGAAGAACTGGTGAAGAGACCTATCTGTTTTGAGCCAGTGGCAATTCGTGCTAATGAGGACAAAGCGGGTCCATCGGGCACTACCAATGTAATAACCTGAAAATTTTAAAATTTTTATTAGTGATGATTAAATCAATTACTTGTGGTTCTTAGACCTTAATTATGTTTAAGGTCACCAACGAAACGAATTAGAATCGATTAGGAGATCGAAAACTAGAGAAATAAAAAAACTAGTGACTAGTCCAACCAGATTAGAGTTTTCTGAATAGCTTGAACATAGAATGAAAGATCTAAAATGAATATCAACAAAATGATTTTATTTCTAGAATCTCCTCACGAAAACATGTGAGAATCCAAAGAATTAGAATTTTCGGGCATGCTTGCCCGGTCAATTTCAAAAGTACTATTCACGAGCCGGATCAACTTCCAATCCGTGCTAATCATGAAAATTTATGATAACAATCAAAATCATGGAGGAATATATTATTATGAATTTAGAATTCATAAGAATCAATTTCTGAACGAAATTCCTGAAGAACTTAACCGAACACCGGGAATATATATCGGAAAAACCTTAAACTGATCCGAACGAACCGAAACTCGAACCAGGGGTTTAAATCAATAAGAAATTATTTATAAGTCTAATTCGAAATTGACTTATCGGATGTCATCCGAACTTCATGAAATTATTATAAACTATGAAATAAGTTTTTTTTAAGGCTATTTAAGAAAATAAAACCTTAAGGTTCCGAGAAATCAATCGAAAGCGCGATAAACTTAAAAAGTCGGTATTAACATGCCAAATCGGGTAATTTGACTAATCTTCTACCACCTACCACTAAGAGCCCCCCCAAATGAGCTTAGAACAGCTCTTTTGCTGCCAATACAACATCATTTTCGTCCATTTCCCCTCTCTCACTTTGGAGACCATTTTTCTCTCTTATTTCAAATTCTCTCTTTTGTTCTTCCAAGTCTTAAGCTTCAATCCTCCATTTCAACATATTCCAACTCTCAAAATAAGTTTCTAAGACCATACAAAGGTAGTATTCATTATCCTCTTCCATCCTAATGGAGTGGTTTTTTTTTTTAGAATTTGTTTTCATTTGAAACCCTAGTTTCGCCTCCTTCAAATTTCGTGGCTTTTGAGCCACCAAATGCTCTCAAGCCATGAATTAAATATGCTTATAAATATGTTCTAAGGTTGTTTTTAAAATTTGGAAATTTTTTAGAGCATGTTTGTTATTTTTGATTTTTTTTGTTAGAATTTATCTTATAGAAGATAAAGTATGTTCTTGTGAATATTATTTCATATTGTTGGTTGTTGATGTATTAGGAGCATGTAGAATAAATATGAGAATTTTTAGAATTTTTCTTGTATTTATTTTAAAAAGGCCGAAAGTTTGGGGCTTTTAAGCCATATTATTTTGAGTTTATTTGTTGAAAATAGTTAAGATATAGTGTTTAATATATGATATAAATATTATATATTAATCTTGAAATTATTGAAACACATCTCCTATTTTCTTCAAGGAGACCGAATATATATATGTATTTTTAGACCATAGTTTGATTTTATTTGTTGAAAATAGTTGAGATATAGTGTTTAATATATGATATGAATATCATATATTAATCTTGAAATTATTGGAATACTTCTCCTATTTTCATGTAAATACCGAAACATATATATATTTTTTTGAAATTTTTTGATTTTATTTATTGAAAAATTGTTGAGGTATAGTGTTTAATATATGATATGAACATCATATATTAATCTTGAAATTATTGAAACATTTATCCTATTTAAATGTTAATATCGAAAACTTTGATTTTATTTGTTGAAAATATATATATATATATATATATATATATATTTAAGGTTTATTTGATTTTTATTTGTTGAAAATAATATGATATGTGATGTTTAGAAATAATATGAACCTAATATGCATCGTTGGGAATTTATTGAACACATATACAATATATGTGTGAGGACAAAAAGAATTCCAAGCATTTAGTTCATATTATAAATATTTAGTTGAGGTTTAAAGTTAATATTACATGTTTATTGCATATTATAAACACATGGTGAAGTGAATGAAATTTATTGTATATATATATGTATATTAAAATTACCGAAAATAAGCATGTAGTAATAAGCATGTGTTTTAATTTTAATGTATGATATGAGATGATATTTCATGTTTAGTATAAGATATAAGCATGATATGATTTTTGTGGAATTTATTGAACACTAATGTTCAATAAGTTGAGATTGCCGAAAACTTTAGGCATATTTACTCATGGGTTAAAATTTTATTTGATGATATTGAGTTGAAAATTAACTTCTATAGTATGATAGGAGTATAACATGATTTTATTGAAATTTATTATAAACTTATGCTAATTATTGCTAATTATAAAAAACATAGCAAAATAGTTAAGTATGAGTTTAATTTTAATGGTAAATGATGCTATGATAGTTAAACTATAAGCTTGGAATGAATGGTTGTGATTGTGATGAATGAATGGAACACCCATGCACACATACACAATAGTTTTGTATTATGTTAGTGTAACACCCCACTTTTTGCTTGATTTAATTTGCTTTAAATTTTTAAATAATTTACGTTGGATTTGTTGTCATGCTCGATTTTGTGTTGGACTTGAGGGAGTCCGTAGTTGCACCCCTAGCTAGAAAACGAACTTCATAATTTATTTTAGGGCCTTCAAATATTACTTTACAGATATGGGCTAAGTAATAAAATAATTTTTTTTTGGACTTATGAAATTATCAAATTATATTATTAAGTTTTGGGCTTATATAATTATCAAATTATATTATTTATTCTCAAATTGGGTTTTGTAGTATATTATTTTGTTGAGCCCAAGTTCTATCTTATATTTATCTAGGATTGAGATTTAATTAATAGAGTGGTTATGTTCGAAAGTTTTAATTAGATTAATTAGTTAACCAAAAGTTAGGTTCCTAGTTCAGAAAGTATATGTTTTATTTTAATTTTTAGCTTTAGGTTTTAGTAATCTTGGAATTATAGCTCACTAAACTTTGGAGTATATATATAGTTCGTTTAAGAATGTGTTTTTAGTTAATGTTTTGTATAAGCTCTTATAAATTAATATATGTATTTGACTAGGTGCGACGTAACTAGGACTCTCGTCCCATAATTGATTGATTTTGTTTTGTGGTGCTCGACAAAATAAGGTGGGTGAAATCATCTTTAACTTGCAAACATGTGATTTGGAATAAACATATTTATTGTGGGATTTACTTTATCTGTAAGTTTATGATGATAATCATTGTTGTGTTTTGTTACATCCATGGTGAAAGCCTGTGTGACGTATTATTGCTTGTGTGGCATGGCCTGTGTGGCGTATCAATTGCCTGTGTGGTGAATCATATCCTGTGTGGCGTATCAATTGCCTGTGTGGCGTAGCCTGTGTGATGAATCATAGCCTGCCGAGAACAGTATAAGGATAAGAATCTTCTTATGGCATAGCCTGTGTGGCGAATCATAGCCTGTGTGGCGTATCAATTGCCTGTGTGGCGAATCATTGCCTGTGTGGCGAATCATAGCCTGTGTGGCGTATCATTGCCTGTGTGGCGTAGCTTGTGTGGCAAATCATAGCCTGTGTGGCATATCATTGCCTGTGTGGCGAATCATAGCCTGTGTGGCGTATCATTTCTTGTGTGGCAGGATTTTTAAGCCGGTGAGGTTGAATATGATTGACTATTACTTTCTTGTGATGTATACACGTTTTGACAAATAAAATAATGATATTCCTTGTTCCCCACCACTGGGTACGTTTTTGTGCTCACCCCCTTTTTATCTAAAATATTTTCAGGTCAGTGATCATGGAGCGGCGTGACGGTGTGAGTGTGCCTAGTGGTGTTATGTCGTTTTTAATTCATTCCAAGACGTGTGTTATGTCTGTTTAAATTCTTTTCCTTTATTATCGTTGTTGGATTTGAGTTACTAGAACTCCAACTTATCTCATTCTAATAAGTATTGCTAGTTTGCTTTGGGTCGTTGGTTGGCGTCAGTTCTTTTGCAAAGTTTAGACTTGAATTTGTTGGACTCATTATTTGACAATTTTATTCAAGAGATTTTATATATTTTATATTTTGTTTAAAAAAAAAATTGACATGCTTCCGCTTTATCTATTTTATTTAAGAAAATATAGCATTTTTAAATTATGAATTTAGGGTGTTACAGTTAGAAATTAGGGTTTCTAATAGTTTAGTATGGTTTATGTTGTGTATGGTGTTGTATGGTTATATTTATGTTGTGCCGACAAACAAAACCCAAACGTAAACAACATAGTACTTTATGTAGGGGTGTGCATGGACCGAACCGAACAGAAAAATCGACCGAACCAATCGGTTCCGGTCGGTTCGGTTTTTGAGGAAGTCGGTTTTCGGTTCGGTTCAAAATTTTAATTAAAATCGATTTTTGGTTCGGTTTTCGGTTTTACGTTTTAGGTTCGGTCGGTAACCGAACCGAACCGAAACTATTATTTTTATATAATAATTAATTAATATTTTAATGAAATAATTAGGATAAAAATATGTTTATTTAAAAAATATATATATAATTTATATTTCGGTCGATTTTTCGGTCTAACCGAAATCGATCGGTTTTTTTGGTTCGATTTTTGGTCGGTCTGAAATTATAAATCGGTTCGGTTCGGTTCAAAAAAATTCATTCGGTTCGGTTTTCGATTTTGAAAATTTCAATTCGACCGACCGATGCACCCCTAACTTTATGTACGAGAATCCAAAAGAAATTGATAAATTTCGATAACTTAAGAAGGAATTAATGAGAATCGAAGTTAGACACAAATGTAGGGTTTTCTATTAATAATAGGATACTCAAACGTGAGTTCCTAAGTAAAGAAACCAAAAGCCGACTTACAATGTTAATGCTCAACAACGATAACCTAATACAATATTAGATTGAGCGTTAAGATAACTTGATACGAATAGCGATTAAATAACGTACACAATCTCCGACGAGTTAAGAGAAACAAAAAATGTCGAAAAGTGTAAGCTAAGATTCAAACATAAGATGTCAATCCTTATGTCTTAAAGGTCGAGTTAATATTCACAAAGAACTACATTAATTCTTAAGTATTTACTTACGCGATGGTATGAGATATCTCGAATCATAAACCAAGATTCCATTTCATTCGTCGTATTAATACGACACGCGTCAAGCATAACCTACTAGGATGTAACTATAATTGTTAAGTCTAGTTAGTGGCTTGAGAATATCCTAATATACCAATCATAACTTGAGTACCAACAATCTATAACGTAATAACGTTTAGAAGAACACCAAGGTTAGAGTCGAGGATAGACTCGGAGTATATGACTCATAAGTTGAGGTTCATCTATGAATGATGAAGTAATATAGTTTGGAATTTGAGAATATAAGATAACAGAAATTATCTTAAGGCCATCACATGAAATCATAAAGAAACCTTAATTAGGAACTTTAAGTCGTAAATTATAAACGACCCTCGATCGATAGAAAGAATCTAAGAATGGTTATTTTCTTATGAAGGTTTGATCGTACGTAGTTGCCGAGGAAGGACACTCACACCCTGCCCCGCTTAGAACTATTAACTTCGGACTAGCATATGGGTTCTCTTGAAACAAAATGTTATGCATACCTCAAAGCATGATTTACAAAAGCTTTATGAAATATTATTGCATGAACTGTTATTGACTGCCAAATGTTTATGTTTTGTTGTGATCCTATCTGAGATTGGTATATCCAATGTGGTATATGAATGTGTTGGTCCACCAACGTTAAAAAGGGTAACGATTGGATCCGACTTAGTTAAGGACTAACTCGGATTGTGTACACGTGTGACTGTGTATTAAGGTTAGCTACCTCGACTGGTCACGGCGACTATATGTAGGTGGCCACCTCCATAGTGCGCGGATGAACGAATGTATGAATGATCAGATATGGAACAACGTGGATGAAATAGTCCGGTCAGACACTTTTAGAAAATAATAAAATGTTTGATAGGCATGAGTCTTTTAACTAAAATTCTCATGCGCTATTGTGGGCAATTTAATAACTTTACAAATAAAATATTTTCAGCAATGAGTCCACTGAGTACTTTTGTACTTAGCCCTGCATTTCGTTTTTGATGTGCAGGTTGAGCAGGGATTGACGATGAGTGCCAGGTGGTGCAGAGTGGCAGGTGCTTTGTTGCTATAATAGAAATGATTTCTAGAACCTTGGGCATGTATCGTCATATGCATGTCCACACGTTTTTAGTACCAAACTCTGATATTGTTTTGTGCCTTTGGTTATAACTGTTATTCATTTCCGTATTGAACTTGAGGTCGTACCTCATTCCTTGAATTACGCCCTGATTGGGCTATATTTGAACATTAAACCTTTTGGCAAGTCCTTCTGTGACTTGAGTTTGTATCGAAACAGCTTTATTCCTTTCAGTCTATGCATTTATTTGTAGTTGATTGATTAATTGTATTAGTTTAGTTATGTGTGTATCCGCTGCATTATCATATCAGTGACGATCCGTTTAATCCGTACTTCCTTGAGAAGTCGGGTCGTCATAGCCAACCAATAGAAGGAACAAACGGATGCTCCTCTTACCAACATATATCATAGCATCATTGTTCTTTCCATAAGTTTCCAATCCGCGGCAACAGAACAAGCCCAAACTGCCTCAGAAGCTATGTTGCACGTACTGATGGCCAAGCTAGAAGCAGAAGTGGCCGAAGCTGCTGAATACACTACATTGGCGTGGCAGTGGAAATGGACTTACAACTCCCATGTTGAAGCTGCCAACCGAGCATATGCCACAATGGTCAGCACCTTCAAAGGGTAAGTATAACGGGCCATGATAAATATTGCTTTCCTGATTGATCGAATGGCTGAAAACCGTCCGTTGAGAGTCTCAATCGCACGTTACGAATTTCTGATGCAAATAAGGAAAACTTCGTGTTCAAATGTTTCCATGCAATTTAGTCTGACGGATGACGCATGACCCCATCATCGACCGACGATGCATGCCAACGCATATTTTCTGTTGTAGCATTGGATTCATACAATCTCTGTAGGCGAGGAGTTAGAGGAAAATAATACATCTTTTTATATGCTATTTGTGCTTTTCGTCGACTTCACCAGCTCGAGTATTGCTCTTGAAACAAGGATGATTACAGAATTTGCAGTTCGTCAATTCAGAATCTTTGCCCCAATAAATCATGTAATTAAATGGACAACAATCAATTTTGTGTACGGGAAACCCCATGCCACACAACAATCTCTTCGTGATGTAGAAGTCATCAAACATGCAATTTCCATCTAGATGTGACTCTTTCATCGCCTCGATATTTGATCAAACTCTTCTCGAGAATGTTGTTCTCTCGCTTCCAACTCGTAAGTCGAGCCATAAATGACACCGTGTGTGATTCGAGCAACCCAACCACGAGGTTTATCGACAACATTCAACATGTCGTAAAATTTTGTGCATCGAATTTGGCTCCTCTTCGATCTCGCCAAAGTTGAATCAGGACCAACAAGATCCACTACCATCGTGTGATACGTATTTGGTTGACGGCTAACATCCGAATCCACAACATTGTCCCTACTTGTGGTTGTCTCTCCTTGAAATATCCATGTGTGATAATTTGGAACAAATCCAAATTTTGATAAGTGATATCGTACAGTATCTTGCTTCTGATAAGGTATATTCTTACACTTCTTACACGTACACTTGATTTTCTCTCCATCTGCGAATAAAAACTGAGCACTAGCGAATTCAATAAAACTTTCAAGTCCATCTTGAAATTCAATATTTAATCCACCAACCGAACTAAACATCTTATACATCCACTCACGATTGTCATCCATTCTTCAAGCTCCTAATTATAAATAATTAATTAAACATATTCACATTATATCATACATTCAATAATTCAACATATCAATAATCCTATAAATCAACATACTCACATTAATTATATTCAAATTCATATATTCATACATATTCAAATTCATATATTCATATTCAAATTAATAAAATTTAACAATTATATCATAATTGAATATAAACAATATAAACCACAATAAATCCGTCGCTGAACAATTGAATATATATAATTATCAACAAATCATTTAAACCATAATTTATTTCTATTATATCATCAACAAACAATATAATACACAATTAAACAATTATAATTGAATAAACAATTATAAACAACAATTATAAACAAAATTGAATAAATTGAATACAATTAAACAATAATTAAATAATTATAATACAATTAAACAATTATAATACACAATTAAACAATTATAAACAACAATTACAAATAACAATTATAAACAACAATTAAACCAATTGAATATATTTAAAACTTACGGTAGCAGGCGAGAGGCGACGACGACAGAGGAGGCTGCGACGATGGCGGGAGGAGGCACGGCGGCGAGGCAAACGACGACGGTCGGGTGGCGGGCACGGCACGGCAAGGCGACGACGGAAGGCGAAGTCGGCGGTGGCGGCGGGAGGGAGGCGGCGGCGGCGATTTAAGAAATTAGGGCGCATGAGCTAAGTTATGAAATTTGGGGAAGAAACCCGTCTGTTATGTTTATCATAACGATGGATTAGCGACGGACTTCTCCGTCGTTATATTTAAAAATTGATAACGACGGAGTAACGACGGTTATTTCCGTCGTTGAAATATTAACGACGGACTAACTACGTCGATTTCAGTCGTTAAAATTCTCAACGAAAAAAAATAAAAACTAATATTAACAACAGAATAGTTTCCGTCGTTATAATTATCTTCGAATAAAATATTTTAAAAATAATATTAACGACGGACAACATCCGTCGTTAAATTAAGTGCAAAATAAAAAAGTAAAAAAATCCCTTAATCTAACGACGGATATAGTCCGTCGTTAAATTTAACGACGGATCAGCGACGGTTATTACGTCGTTAAAAGTTCGCGCGAGATATTCCCGCCGCACGCCGTCGTTGATTCGTCGGTGATCCGTCGTTAATAAAAAAATTAAATTTGTTTGTATTCCATCGCTAATCCTTCATAGAATCACGATCCGTATTTTGGCCGTCGCTAATCCGTCGCTGTTCGGCTGTATTTTTGTAGTGAAGGAGATGCAGCAGAAGGATGTTGATATAGAAAAGCCTTTGATGAATAGATACATTCTGAAATATCATCCATTCGTAGGAATCTACGTGACTTAGTTGATGCAGTAGCAAGGGACTTCCACAATGAACAAGCAGCACACGACGAAGCCATCCACAAGTTGAAACGTGGAATGATTGTCTTAATAGAAACAACTTTTGGAGCTGATTTCGATTGCAGGATCCTAGCAGCAATCCGACCGGTCCAAGACCAGCTCTCTTCAATCCAAAACCAGTTGGACTACACTTCCTCGGGTGTTGATGATAGAATAACTATCCTGGAAGAGGAAGACACCAATCTGACGGACGAGTGCATTGAAATCATCAATTTGTTGGCCGTCTATGCTGATCGCCTCGAGTAAATGAACCAATCTTATGCCGTATTGAACCATGCTAATAGTGACCTCTCTCTCTCTCTCCCCCTACCTACATGCCTTTACTGATGATGCAAAAAGGGAAAAGAGTTAGTCCGAGCTGAAGCGACAAAGATGGCCATGACTGAATCTAGAGAGCGGGCCAAAGCAGAAGCAGAAGCGGAAGAAAAGGCCATAGAGGAAGCGGTTGTTGAGCTATCACAGGCCCTAGCTGAAGAAAAAACAGCTGAAGCTGCTGAAGAAACTGCAGCTGAGGAACGCTTAAGGAAAAAGACCGCAATAGCAAAGAAGAAAAAGACAGTTGCCTCATTAGATAACCTAGTTGTTGATCCATCTGAGGACATCTACCTTTCCGCTTTCCATGTTGGGAGCATCATTTGACATGCTGGGAAGCCCAACACAACTTGAAGCATGGTGGTGAAAGAGACAGCAGGGTCAGAAACTAATGAAAGATGCACAACAGGAGCTGCTCAGAGGAAAGCTGCAATCAGCAAGAGAAGTGCCCCAATTAGATTTTAGAAGAAAGGATTTCTGAGGTCCCAGCGAGTCGCAGGAGTTATGCCCTTGATAACACTCAATTTTGCATTATTTTTTCCAGTTTTGATATCAGTTTTCATAAGTATTTATACGCAAATCTCATATTTACAGTATGATTTCAGTATTTTATGAAGATATCATGCTTGTGTATTGTTTTGAGTGTTTTGTACAGTTTCGATATGTTTTGGAAACAAAAATAGCATAAAGCTGATGTTTAGCCTCAGCTCTGATCAGAAAAAAGTCAAAGTTGGCTCCCAAAGTTAATGCTTAGTTATTGTTTTGAGTGTCTTGTGCAGTTTCGATGTGTTTTGAAAGCAAAAAATAGTGTGAAACTGATGTTTAGCCTCAGTGCTGATTAGGAAAAAGTCAAAGTTGGCTCCCAAAGCCAAATCGCTCGAAAGTCGGTTTATAACCGGTCTTAAGCATATAACGGTCTTAACAATTATAGCCTCAAGGTCGATTAGGAAAAACGATGTTTAGCCTCACTACTACAAAACCACTTTTCTACACCTTATGACTACGCCGTGAAAAGCGAGTCTATAGTATAGACTCACGCTTTTATCAAAAGCGTAGTCTATGTGCTAATTTTTGAGCATAGACTCACGCTAACAAAAGCGTGGGCAAAAGTCAGTAGTCTATAATGGGTATAGACTACGCTTAACAAAGGCGTAGTGTAAATGCGTAGTCTATAATGGGTATAGACTACGCTAAAAAGTCAGAGTGTGTGCTTTTTATAAAAAAGCGTAGTCTATAGTGGGTATAGACTACGCTAACAAAGCGTAGTGTAAATGCGTAGTCTATAATATAGACTACGCTAAAAAGCGAAGTATGTGCTTTTTTATAAAAAGCGTAGTCTATAAGGTATAGACTACGCTAACAAAGCGTAGTGTAAATGCGTAGTCTATAGTGGTATAGACTACGCTAAAAGCGAGTGTATGTGCGTGTTCTTTATAAAAAGCGTAGTCTATTCCCTAAATTAAAAAAAAAAAATCACATACGTGAGATTCGAACTCACGATGTGTGGGTTATTAATACGACACTTAACCATTCCACCAACAATTCAACATCTCTCATATGTGGGCTTTATTTATATTTATATTATAACTAAAACCCGAATTTACAATACTTAATTCACTTGTTTTGACAATTCAATACTCCCGCCTTCACTCCCGCCGCGACGATACACATTCTCTTCACCTCCTGCCGCCCACCGTTGTTCCATCGCCGCCGCCATCCGCCGACTCCACATTCTCTTCCGCCGCCGCCGCCGCCGCCGTTCTTTCTCTTTCTTCCTCGTCTCGCAATTTTATATTTGCGATACCGACCCAAGCTCGCACACACTAAGTTCAAATTTTCTTATCTCACCTTTAGTATATAAATCTTTATTTGTTATTCTTGTTTACTTAATTTTATGTGTTCATCTATGTTCAAATTGTAGTTCGCTGATGGCTTGATGTCGTAAAGTGGATGTGTAGTTAATTTATTATCAAGATGATTTGAGTGTTAGCTTGTATTTTGATACTAGTATTCAGACACAAATCCTAGAATATTCAAAGAAAGAAGATACATTTAGCGTAAAGTAAACTCTTGTTATTATTTTTATTCCTATTTCATGTTTATCTTTCTTCTCGCCTCTGCTTTTATGCTTCTAATTTCGCTTTAATTTTTAAGGTTTCGCACTATGAAATCATATTATCGATGTATGAGTCGGCTTGTGGCGTGTGAAGAATGATATTAATATGATAGTTTGTTGTAATGCTAACGACTGGCCGCTTACATCAATATCATATTTTGTTTCTTCTATTCGACGGTCTTGAGTAAATGGAATTTAGAGGCAAACCTCGAGAAGGATTATGCCGTAATAAGTCTCATATAATATCATTCGCTTTTCTATTTCGATTGTTTATGCGCTATAATATCATTCAAGAATAGAAGGATTATGCGTAAATCCTCCACCGGTCTCTCATATAATATCATTCGCTTTTCAGACTTGACAAATTGTCAATGAACTTGTGAAAGATGACAACAAAGATGTTTGGTATATGTCATTTTCACTTTTCCGTAAACAAGTTACACCATTTCACAACTTTAGACTTCTATTACTTGGTCGAGTAGTATGTGTGTTTACTACTTCAGCCCAAACTGTGGTTAAATGTTAGAAATGTTTGCATTTATCGATATAATATGGTTTTAGTGTTTTGCTCCTCACAAAAAGTCAATAGATGGTTGATTAGAAGAATTAAGAAACCTTAGCACTTCTTGTTACCCAACCGCATGAGATACCAATATAAGACAAGATAGTAAACAAACACTAAAATAAACTCTCCAAATGGTTCAAACAAAGGAAAGCAAGAAACAAGTTTTTTCTTTTGTTACAATATCATTCAGCCATAAATTTTGTATTAGACATTTGTAAACATCCTATTCTATTATATCACATAATAGGATGCTCATCGTATAGGACAATCCCAAGAACATCCTATTTTCTCGCTACCAATATGCATACGCTTATAATACTTGACTCTCAAGAGTCATTTTATGACACTTAAGAGCCTCCTATTATAGTTTTGTACGAAAATATTGTAGATCATAGTCTATGCTCATCCTATAGCTCAAGAGATACAAAACTTTCCGAACCAGCTGCACTAACTGATTAATATTACAACTTTAATTTACATCTCGTAATGAATGTCGAATGAAAAACATGGTAAGTCTTTAGATGAGTTATTTAATTCAAAATAATTACTTTGTGTATAATTAATATAGAAACAAGTATATAAACAGTCTTAAAATAATAATTATAGAACAAGTATATTGAATCCAATAATGAGACATCAACCCACATAGTTCCCTGCTACCAAAGGCCCTTCTATATTGATGACTTCTTTCTCCCAACTAAATGCGAGAACAAACCTTGCAACACCACCAAAAGAATAAGGTATGTGATAGTGTAGTGAAGCTGCAAATGAACAAAATTAGGCATTTAATACAAACATAATATGAAACCAAAAACCATTAGATAAATGACTGCACGAAAACAAGATACTATATATAAAGAGCGGATTGGCTAGTTCTGGATTTGGCAACAATCTCAAAGCAATGTTACCAACTTAAATAACCACCAATCCAGACTGCAACAATTAGTAATGAGTAAAAACACGAACATGGCTGCAAGTAGTCGAACCATATCATGTCGTGTTTAAACAATCGTAAATAGAAGAACACAACTTGTCATTCGCTTTTCCTCCACCGGTCTCATATAATATCATTCGCTTTTCTTTGTACTTGACAAATTGTCAATGAACTTGTGAAAGATGACAACAAAGATGTTTGGTATATGTCATTTTCACTTTTCCAAACAAGTTACACCATTTCACAACTTTAGCACTTCTATTACTTGGTCGAGTAGTATGTGTGTTTACTACTTCGCCCAAACTGTGGTTAAATGTTAGAAATGTTTGGCATTTATCGATATAATATGGTTTTAGTGTTTTGCTCCTTGTCACAAAAGTCAATAGATGGTTGATTAGAAGAATTAAGAAACCTTAGCACTTCTTGTTACCCAACCGCATGAGATACCAATATAAGACAAGATAGTAAACAAACACTAAAATAAACTCTCCAAATGGTTCAAACAAAGGAAAGCAAGAAACAAGTTTTTACTTTTAAGCATCTTTTCTCTCACATCGCCAAATCTAGAATCCAAATTTTCCTCAGAAAAAGATGTGAGACTTTCAGACATTCAAGGAATACCAAACTTCTTCAATAACACATGTATCACAAAATTTAATAGGTAAAAGTCGAAATATGTTTTTCTTGAAACCTAATCCATTGTCTCTTATATTTGTTTCTCTTCTTCGCTAACGTTATTCGACCAGCTTTATACTTTAAATCAATGTATAGATGCAACTTTATTTTGATTATGTAATTATCTTATGAATTTGGCGGTATTGACATATTGATAGTTTGATCCGATTGGGAGGATAAGAGGCATTACATATTTTGAAGTAACCAAAGATGTTAAATTTAAGTCGTGAATTATGATTTATAAACTTTGTAAAGTATCCCGCTTGCTTTCATAAAATTGCTTCTATTGAATCGCATAAGGTATTCCCGGACTTAGAACTTGTTCTTTTCGCCTTTACTTGCTTAGGTTGGATCTAGGCAGTACATTGTATTCCCTGGACGGTATATCTACACGCAGAGGCTTAAAGGCGCAAGTGTACACGACAAGGTAAGTTTTACCTCTTTAGTAAAGATATTTTTTAGAATCTTATGATGGTCAATAAGTATTTGTCTTTCTAGTTTCCATTATGTCAATAGTGATTGATTTGCTTAATAAAACTTCATATGCTGGATTTGGGGTGATAAGTTCACCAAGTTATGTGTTAGAATATAAAATTTAATTTTGGTTGGTAAGAGATGATAATTAATTTTGTTTGCTAAATTTATGTTTGCCGGTACTATTAGGTTGTGAATTTTGATTGTTCAAGACGGACAAAGCATGGATGTCAATGAATAGATTATCACGTGAATATTTAGCATGGGTAGAATCTTTCTTACAATTTGCATTGCAAAATGCGAGAGATTCTAACCAAATACCATGTCCTTGTGCAAAATGTGGTAATTTAAAAAGAAAATGTATCTCGCAATAAGGCGCACTTGTGTTGTCATGGTATGGATCTAACATACCAAGAATGGACATTTCATGGGAAAAATCGATGCCCGCAAGCGTAGACAATGAAAAGATAGAATATGGGAAGATGGTCAATATCGTAAGAACGAAGATCCTATTGATATGATACATGATGCGATGAGACTTATCGTAATAATCCAAATGAATTTAGGAAGTTACTTGAGGATGCCGAAAACCTTTGTATCCGTGTCATACAAAGTTCTCAAAGTTATCAAGAATTGTGAAGTTGTACAATTTGAAGGCAAAGTATAGGTGGTGCGACACCGCTTCAATGAACTGTTAGATTTATTAAGGAAATGCTTCCAAATTGCAATGAGATGCCTTCATCTCTATACAATGCAAAAAATCTTAAGTACTTGGGCATGAGTTATGAGAAAATCCATGCTTACTCAAATGATTGCATCTTATATAGAAAGATATATAAGAACTGTGATGAGTGTCCTACATGTGGATTGTCAAGATGGAAGAAGAGTGGAAGACAACTAATTTACATATCATGCCTCGCAAAGTTATTGTGGTACTTTCCACCAATACCAAGATTTTTGAGAATGTTTCAAATAAGGAAACATCTAAAGACTTAACTTGGCATGCTAATGAAAGATGTTCGACGGTATTCACGACATCCCTACCGATGCACCACCGAGATTAGTGGATGAAAATGGCCGAATTTGCTTCAGAGAATCGGAATCTTAGGTTAGCTCTATCCGCAGATGGTGTCAATCCACACACCTAATGAATTCTACGATAGTTGTTGGCCGCTTTACTTGTCACGCATAATCTACCTCCTTGGTTATGCATGAAGAGAAAATTCATGATGTCGACGTTATTAATATCTCGTCCAAAACAACCGGGAACGACATTGATGTGTATTTATCACCTTTAATTGATGACTTAAAGGAGTTATGGATGTGGGTATCAAAGCATATGATGCATACCGAGAAGAAAGTTTCTTGCTCAAAGTCGCTCATTGGGACAATCAATGATTTTCCCGCCTATGGAAACCTATCGTGGTGCTCAGAAAAGGATATCAAGCATGTCCAAGATGTGGAGAAGAAACATATGCGAAGATGTTGAAACATTCTAGAAAATGTCATATACGGGCATAGAAGATTCCTACCGCACATCATCCTTATCGACGACAAAAGAAGGCTTTTGATGGTCAACAAGAGTTCGACTTTGCCCCTAATCCGCTGAGTGGCCACGAGGTAATTGAAAGAGTTAAGAACATCACTTGTTCTTGGGGAAAAAGGATGTAAATAAGTCAAATTATGATGATGGCCACCAAGCGTAAAAAGAAAGGCAAAAGAAAACCAAAGACACAAGAACCACCACAAATGGATAAAGGCAAAACATGTTGGAAAAAAGTCGATATTCTTTGATCTTATGATTGGGAACATCTACATGTGCGATATGTTCTTGATGTGATGCATATTGAGAAAATGTGTGAAAGTTTGATTGGCACATTACTAAACATTCCGGAAAGACGAAGGATGGAATTGCAATGAGACAAGATTTGATGGAGTTGGGTGTCCGACTGAGTTGGCACCAAGTGATTGGATCTAGAACATTTTACCTCCCCTGTCATACATTAAGTAAAGAAGAGAAAGAAAATTATGCAGTTCTTTGCATGGAATGAAGGTGCCATGGGCTATTCATCTAATGTTTCCACTTGGTGTCCATGAAGGATTTGAAACTAGTTGGACTCAAGTCCCATGATTGCCATACTTTAATGCAACAATTGCTTCCAGCCACATCCGTGGTGTTTTACCAAAACATGTGAGGTATACCATCACTAGGTTGTGTTTCTTCTTCAATGTGTTGTGTGAGAGAGTTATTGATGTGTCAAAGTTAGAGCAAATTCAAAGAGATATTGTGACGACTTTGTGCTTGCTTGAAAAGGAATTTCTCCGTCATTCTTTGATATAATGATTCATTTAGTGGTCCATCTTGTGCGAGAGGTGGAATTATGTGGGCCATTTGGTATAGATGGATGTATCCGCTTGAAAGATTTATGAAAATCCTTAAAGGATATGTGCGTAATCGTAATCGGCCGTAAGGTTGTATTGTTGAATGCTATATTGTCAAGAGGCAGTGGAATTTTATGCAGATTACTTATCCAATGTCCACACGATTGAATCCCGTCTCATACTCGCAAGCCATCCGAACAAGGCCTTTAACAAGTGCTCAACACCACACAATCGTTGTTGAGGAGTGGAAGCACATCGATATGTATTGAATAATGATATTGAGGTCGACCCATATATTGAGTATGTCCTCAACATATGCCCGACTTAATGATAGCCTTCATTTTAAATAATTATGCACTAATTTTTATGGATGTATCTTTCGACGAGAACATCCGAACTTGTGAAGAAAACATATCCTACCAAAACTTTAACTTGGCAACAAGTCGAACATAACAAAACTTTCATCGATTGGTTTCGTGAACGTGTAAGTGTTATAGTTTAAAAATATTAAACAATTACAACAACAAATCCTTTTGTATTAATTTTAGTTTCTTCAAGGTTGGAGTGACATCAAGACATTCATCAAATCAAGCACATTCATTAGAATCAAGCACATTCATTAGTCAAATCTCAACAAAGTCAAGTGGATGGCGCATGGACCTAGCAAAAGTGTTCTAAAATATCAAAGCTATTTGATTAATGGTGTTACTTACAATACAAAAGAACGTGATAATCTACGAGTTGTTCAAAATTCGAGTCGCCTTTAGTTGCAAAGACAATGCAGTTTCAAGTGCCAAGGATAAAACCCAATTGTCACAGATATGACGCTCTATGGGTAATTCGAAATTTGGGAGCTTGATTATCAAGCATTTCGGATGGTAGTGTTTAAGTGTGATTGGGTTGAGAATAATGGTGGCGAGAGTAGATGATCTTCGCTTTACCTTAGTGAACTTGAAAAGAATTGGGTTCAAACCGGATTCGCTTATATTAGGATGTCAAGCTAAACAAGTGTTCTACGTTGAAGACCCTCAAGATCCTATATGGTCTCGTGGTACTCTCATGTCCCAATAAAGAGTACCGTGAAATGATTAGTGGTGCAGAGTTGGAAGATATTGCTCTTAGTTACCAAGCTTTCAATAATGAGCTTCCACAAATGAATTTGAATGACGACCGTGATGAAAATGAACCATCATGTGTTCGCCAAGATTGTGATGGAATTTGGGTTAACAATCAACTCTTAAACCGGTACAATCCCATGTTTGTGTGTTTTTGCATTGTACATTGCTTATTTTATTTATGGTAAGCTAATTATTTGTATTGATATTTTTTCAATAGGTCTTGTGGTTACCATGGTTACCGGTGATGATGATAACAAAGGATCGACTCCAAAGAAACACAATCAACAAGAGGAAATGTGTGTTCGATCGAGCTTGCAAAGCGGAAGCGAAAGGGATAAAAGAAGTTGTTGAATTTAATGTGCGAGGACAACCAATTGGTCGAGTTGCAGCCGAAATGCAAAGCTATATTGGTCTTCTTGCTCGACAAGAGGTGAAGATAAGTTATAAGACTTGGAAAATGGTGCCAAAAGAAGTGAAAGACATTATTTGGGAGCATGTGAATGTAAGTATGCTTGTTTAAATTATTCTTGCCGATCATATATAAATTCAAATAATTGTAGCCTTAATATTTATGCATATTTATTTAATATTGCACGATTTTTATGGAATAACTTGAGCAAATTCTCTTTGGTTTATTAGGTAGCATATGTAGTTCAAAAGACTTGAGGGCAGATGTGCGTAATCTGCAGCACAAAGTGGCGACAAAGGAAGTCTAAATTATATAAAAATACATTCTTCCCAACATAGACAATCCTCGAAAATCGAATGATCCACCCCATGCAAAGGGTATTCTACGTGAAGATTGGACCAATTTGTGCTATCTAGAGTAATGATGGTTTTAAGGTAAGCAATGACTTATGTCAATCCACACGCTTCATGCTAATGCACCGCCTAGCTTGGTAGTGTAGCTTGTTTATTTCAATCGGCAAGCATGGCTTCAAGTTGTAGTTTATTTTACTTAACTATTACAAGACTTTATGGCACCAACGGCGCTTTATGTAGAAAGTATCTTCTAGTACAAGATTTTAATGATGAATTCACTCATATTGTAGAAATTGAGTGAAGAGCAAATGTAAAGGGTAAAGAAGAACATTTACCCACATAGACTTTCACGAAGAGGCTATGCGGGTCAATCAAACAATGGTAGTTTTTCCTTACTGCTCATTTCTTATTTATTTTCTTCAACACCGCTTGATACATTCTCCTTTATGCTTCATATCCTATGTACATACTTTTTTTATTATTGTAGAAGGACGAATTATGTGGAGAGGATGATGTAGATAGGGCTGTGATGTGGAAGAAAGCCCGAATTCCAAAGAAAGGCGATATAGAAGATGATAAATTAAAGCAAACTGTGCAAAGGATTGTAAGATGTTCCATGCTTTTTTTTATGATACATGCATTATAAATTTTTTTATAATACATGCATATACTTGTCGGGGATTGTGTCTAAGGTTTGTTATGGTTAATTATTTATTTATGTTCAGATTTTCAGTCTGTTGGAGCTTATTACTTGTGTCTGGATATTTCGAAGCTGACTCTAAATAATTAATTTTGTTTATCGAGAAGATAGTGGATTAAGTCCTTTTTCCCGATCGCTTTGAGTGCTAGAACCAGCCAGTATGGTGTTGCTTTGGTTGATCATGTAGAATTGTAAGCTTAAGTTATAGAATTGTTATCTTTTGACAATTATTTTGGAACAGCTTTGTTGAGTTGTGCTTGTGATGGAGAAAGGGCTCTCTCAAGTTTGAATTGCATTTGTTGAACTAAGACTTTGTAATAGGTCGAGTTTGTCTTATAGGTCAAGTGTTCATCACATTTGGT
Source organism: Salvia rosmarinus (assembly GCA_036937905.1). Lineage (NCBI taxonomy): Eukaryota > Viridiplantae > Streptophyta > Magnoliopsida > Lamiales > Lamiaceae > Salvia > Salvia rosmarinus. Next base: position 53,914,601 of record CM072821.1, on the reverse strand, counting down.
ATATATGGAGCTTTAGTTTTGTCAGAGATTGAAGGAGTACTTAGCGATTTTATCCAAATGTTTACTAGATTCATGCGTGAGATGATGCTTGTGTTGTGTGGTCTCCTCGATTGAATTTCTTTGTGCATTTCTAAATGTGGAGGTTCTTCCTTCTACGAATCTCTCTTGATAGACTTGTAAAAAATATGCTTGCGCTTGTCAAATTTACAATAATTTGCGCCCAAGTCAAGTGACAAGATGTATCTCAATGCCTAGTGGATCACTAGTCTTTTCAATTTTTATTATCTTTAAGGACCATGTTAACGCACTAAAATGACATCTCCATCTTTATCCTTCATATGTATACCGTGTTTGTGTTGTGTGTTTTATCTACTAGTTAGGCACAAGATTGTAGTATTAGATTGCTATTATTATAACATAAATTTTTTATAATACATGCATATACTAACCGCTTGAACTTAACTGCTCGAATCTTCATTTGTATACTAAAGGATGATTGCATACGCCTAAAGGAAGAAGGTGAATCAAGACTAATACTTTGGGAGAAGATTTGCTTACGTGTGCATTACAAAAGCGCGAACGCCCTGGGCATGTGCGGGGAGTAGGTAGTTATGTTACTCCTACTACTTTCTTCAAAAAATCCAAGGAGCATAGACTAGGTAAGTTGAAGGGGGGAGATAAGAAAATCGGAGAACAACAAGAAATGATGATATGTCACCTACACGATAGAGTGAAAAAACTTGAAGCAGAATTACAAAATTTGAAAGACCAGAAAGATTATGAAGAAAAGGGAAGTTGTTCGATCAAACAAGTGAATTTTGAGGTGGATGAAGACCTCAAGGACAAAGTGAAGGAGAATGAGAAGGAAGATGATTGCCAAGTGATCTTGATTGAGAAAGTTGATACGTTACAGGTATTATTTTTTAGTTTAACATGATTATTTGTTATTATTATTACTTCAAAACTTACGCTTCTTTGTTATTATTATTCGTGTTCATTGTCTTCATAAAGTTTTGCAAGAACAATGTCTGCATTAATACATCGCTAGAATTGTCTAAGTTGTCAAAGTTGGTCAATTAATACATAAATTTTAAAACCGCACATATTGATTACGTGCATTTGACTAATTGCGTTCAATTTAAAGGTTCAACTTTGTCGCTCGCTTTTCTCGATTACGCATTTGACTAATTGCGGTAAAGTTGGTCTAGATACATAGAACCGCCGATGAACTATTTTCATAATTGATATCATTGCTTGAGCGCTTATCCGTTGGGGAGATATTAGACATAGTTGATATGAGAGCATGATGTTCTATGTTTGCATCATGTTTATGGGTTAGATTGAAATGGTCGATGTGTGGAGTTTTTCACGCTTTGCTTAGTATAGCTTCGTTGAAAAGATTGACGAGAATCCATTAGTTCGGGAAGAATGTTGTTATTTGTCTCTATTTTATCAGTGCATGATGTATGGGTAAATGTAATCCATTATCGCCTTCCGATTGTTTAGTATGGATTATGTTCCCGGTCGCTGTAAGATGTTGCGCTTATCGATAGTTGCATTTGTCATGGTATTCTTTAGCCGAGAATAGTCGAGGAAATATTTGACTTGTTGCTTATCCTACTTATATGGAACAAACTCTCATGTAACCACAAAGTGGCGACATCAAGTTCGCTTGTCCGACAGAGAGCACATCTAAATTCTTGATTCCACTATCATGGTCGCCGGTTGTAAATTGCAAAGGTCGGGTTATGATGCTCTTTCGTTGCACTTTTGTTTGGACATCACTACTTATCTTTTCATAACTAACTATACGCTCATGCCGGAAATCTAATTTAAGAAACATGGCATCGTTATCGAGATACCTTTGGGTTTTAGGACCTACTAACAACACTGTGACGCAGTCGAACTTTATCAATCGATAGTTAAGTATTAGTTATTCATCAACATATAGTCGCAGGTCTTAAGCCAAGATCAAGTAACATGAGCAAGACCGAATTATGACCGTAAGTTAGTGAAGGAATGTTGGTTAGAGGTGGTTGAAAATTTCCAAATATGAAACTTCATAAATTCTCATGATTGTGTATCTATGTTGATGATGAAATATTATTTTTCATTTACAAAGTATGAAATGCGACAAATTGCTAAAGTATTTAATTGGCGGAAGTTCCAATAGAGGGAAAAATGTATATTTCATTTGAACTGAAATTAGACCATATAATCCCAAACCCAAACTTTCTGGTAGCTAGGAACTATAGCACTTGGTTTATGAACTTTTGATATCTTATGTTTCAACCGCTTAGCCAAACCTCGATTTGTATTATTCATCTTAAGGCAACTCCCCGCCTTTTTGAATGCTCTGCTTTTCCCGGTAAGGAGTTTCTTGTACAATAAACTAGCGTACACACTATTTGTTATTATTATTATTTACATTTATGCTTATGCAAATTAGGGTGTCTTTTCTGCGAAGAAAACAAAAGTACGGCAAAGACTTGTTAAGGAGAGAAATGTGAAGTGTTTTGACACTTTGCATTCGTCCATGAAAGTGCTGTACTTACATGTTGAAAAAACGTTGACGGATGGGAAAGGGATGTTAATTCCATTTGAAGATGAAATATTTGGTAAGCCCTTCGAGATTTACGACATCTCAAGACATCATCCTGCTTTTGTGAATTAGAGCCAATTCCAGGAAACTGCGTTGTGGTTTATATGTGGTAAGAATTTACTCTTTCAAAATTTATTTTGCAATGTTAAGTATATGTTTATTTAATACATTTTATTTATTTGTTAGTCACTTATTCCAAGAGTTCAAGGAGAGTACAACTACACTTGGTCGATCATGGTTTGTGAATCCATTTGAGATATCATATGTTCCCAAGGGCGATCAAGATGCACGAACACGTGCTTTGGCTGATAGGTTTGAGGGTGTATCTCAAAATCAATTAGTGATAGTACCGCAATGTAGGGTAAGTCTTAAATCTTAGTTCATCACCATTATCTTCTTTTTCTCAACATGTCTAATATTATATGTTTTCTATCGATTAGGGAACATCGATTCTTACAGAGTTGATACTCATGGAGAAACGATTTATCTTCTTGACCTCTTAGTCATCGATTCGTGATGATAATCGAAAGCAATAGTCAACACGTAAGATCGACTCCTTTAATTCCTTCTTTTCTTTCGTGAATTGGAAATTATTTGTTGGGTTTTGGATGACTATTTGCTAGATTATAACACTTAGATAAATGATTTCTTTGTTAAGAAGGCATTATGTATATGGCAAATTAATGTGACCCTTACAGTATTCCCCCAAATACTCTACGCTTTTTATGCGTAGTGTATACCCACTATAGGTTTCATTTTTCTTCATCGCCCAATTAACTCACCGCCAGAAAATGAGAATAGTAATAGTAAACATAAGTATGCAGTGGACATACTTTTGTAAACATTTCAACAAGAAGTCTTTTGCCTCGGAGAAAGATGGTCCGTATTGGTGGATGAGATTTGGTAGTCCCTACATAAAGAGAAAGCAAGAACTCGAAATAATTCTTTGAGCTTAGAACCCATAACAAACGAAATAGTTGAGTTGAAATTTAATAACTTCATGTTTTGTATTGTATAAAATTACAAATAGACACCTCGATATCGTTGGCTCCAAGGAGCCTTTCCCGTGGCTATTTCAATAATCTGCATCCAACACTCCATATATCTGCCGAAATGCAAGGTTTTATCCAGAGAAGAGCTTAATGACTTCAAGTGGTAAAATTATAAAATCAATATGGCCAAAGAAGAAAGAAAATTGATATTTCTTGGGTAGAAAAGGTTCTCCTGAATAAGATACACTTTTCCTATGCAATAACATCCTTCATTCAATTTTTGTTTGTACAAGAAGCTTTTGATACAATATCCGCTAAGGAGAAATAGGAACTGAATGATTTTTTACCCCACGAGCTTTACTCCAAAGGTTGAATTCAACTTGTAGTTCCCTAATAAGGAAAAATTAAAATAATTAAGAGCAATGTAACTATGCTTTCTACTCACTAGTCAGGACCACTCGAACAATAACTTCGTGAGCCATCCAATATGGAGTACCCTTCATCGATTTGGCACCACCATTGTGGCTGCAATGCAATAATTGCTAGTTCCGATATGCCTTCCAAGAGTATGAAATAAAAGAGTTCTTTTATAAAACAAAAAGAATACCAATGCTTCAACTTTCTTGATGCTCCAAATCGGCAAGTTTAATGCATCCCTTGTTCTCAACAAGAATATTTGCTCCCCGATAAGAGTAGAATTACTAGAATTAGGAGTTGAGGTCTTTCAAACACATCCTCACGAATTAGAATGAAAATTACCTTGATGTCCCCGCATAATTTTATTGTTGTAAGTAAATAAGCATCATAAGAGAGGTTTCTTTGCATAGAATTTAGAATGGCTTAGATCCGAATAGAGAACGCTTTTCTTTTTAAAGTTCTGACACCGTGTCTCGTAATATTCTCAAATTCGCTTCCTCAAGAAGATCATGAGGTAATGAATATTCAGATGTTCTCATTGCAATATTCGTGTGGGCTGATTCCATACATATGTACATAGTTTGAATACTAAATTCCAAAAGATACATTATGTTCATTGTAAATTCTATGTATAAACTATACTTGAATTGTGATGTTGTTATTGCATTGCCATGAACATAATGTTTGAGCATTTATCGACATCGCTTATCGTAGTTTGAAATATGTGTATTTGTGGTAGTATCTAACTACTATTAATCGCTTGAAGGGCAATTTTATGTTTAATGCAAAATTGGAGAAAAGAGGAAGAAGCCCAACTTGGGAAATTGTAAAGGTATTTTCATTTATCAAATCATGTTTGTTTTATGTCGATTTCATATACATCTACATGTTGTTAATATTTGATATTTTAAAAGTGTCCAAGACAACCCGATTCCAAGCAATGCGGTTCTTTCAGTACTACGCTCATGAAAGATATAATTGAAGAAGTTATGAAGATCGGTTCCATTTCTTTACGCTCACATGTAAGATAATTCTATTTCAATTCTTTAATATAATCATTTTTTAATACAAGAGTGCTAATATTCTATTTTGAATTGTTAATAGTTTCAAAATCGATCTTACTCTCGAGAGGACATTGATGAAGTTCGCGTTGAACGGGCAAATTTCATGCTTCTTCACATATAGTCCCGTGATGTTTTAGTTGTAAGTGATCGATATTTTGAATTATTTTGTCGTGATATTTGGGATACTGTTATTGTTTTGTTATGTGATGTGCATAGTATTTTCAGATAGTGATTTTGTAGTCAGAATGAAAACAGATTGTATATTTTGTATAGTGATTTTGTAGTGTAATGAAAACATATCAGTATATTTTTGTATAGTGATTTTGTAGTGTAATGAAAACATATCAGATATTTTCAATAGTGATTTTGAACGTAATCGCAAGTATATTTTAATCTCATTTGCTTGTGCTTTATTAATTGTATGTGTTTAAATAAAGAAATTAACTACGTTGAAATTGAAAACCGTAGTTGTTTTTAAATCGACTACGGGTCAGAATAGAAAAGCGTAGTAAATTTGGCATTAAAACCGTTGTTAATACATATAGACTACGACAAAAAGCGTGTGTATGTGCGAAATTTTTGTGTAGTTCTGTCAAGATAGACTACGCCGAAAAGCGTAGTCTATGTGCAAAAGCGTAGTCTATGGGGTATAGACTACGCATAAAAAGCGTGAGTGTACGCGCGCCTTTTCTCAGTAGTTCGAGGTATAGACTACGCGTGGCGTAGTCTATGTGCGAAAAAGTGTAGTCTATAAGGTATAGACTACGATAAAAGCGTAGTATACGAGTGAACCAATGTGTAGTTCATAGGTATAGACTACGCGAAAAGCCGTAGTCACGTGCGGCGTGCAGAGTCTATAGTGGATATAGACCACGCTTAAAAAGCGAGTGTATGCCGCATTTTCCGTGATCGTTGGTATAGACCACGCGTGGCGTGGTCTATGTCGTAAAAGCGTAGTCATATAGTTGGTATAGACCACGCTAAAAAGCGTGAGTGTATGCGCCGCATTTTCCAGAGTTCTGTTGGTATGACCACGCAGTGGCGTGGTCTATGTCGGAAAGCGTAGTCTATAGTTGGTATAGACCACGCTAAAAAGCGTGAGTGTGCGCGCCGCATTTTCCGTGTTCTGTTGGTATGACTACGCAGTGGCGTAGTCTATGTCATAAAAGCGTAGTCTATAGTTGGTATAGACCACGCTAAAAAGCGTAGTGTACGCGCCGCATTTTTCGTAGTCTGTTGGTATTGACCACGGCGTAAAAGCGTAGTCTATGTCGTCAAAAGCGTAGTCTATAGTGGGTATAGACTACGCTAAAAGCCGTGAGTGTATGCGCCGCCTACTTTCTCACACCACTTTTCTCTACACTACCTATCGCACATGACTACACATAAAACGTAGTCTATACTCGCTTTTGTAGAGTGTAAGCATAATACATTATTGACTTGAACGTCAGAATGTCTACCCGAAGACACTTCCGACTCTGTTTTTCAGTTGGCCTGATTCCCATAACATTCTGACTGTTCATCGAGGTATTCCAATTACGTATTCATAATCATTGCTAAGTCATTACCATGAGTTACGCCTATTTCATAATTATTTATTAAATTCTACAAGTTGAGTCTTTCAAATACTAATATTTCTTATACAAACAAATTTTTAAACAATGTCGTATCTGGCGCCATACACAACAAAAGCCATATTGTATAAGTATCTGATCTGGGGCTATGCACTACAAAAGTCATATTGTATAGATTATAGGTCCTAATACAACATCCAAGAAAAACATTTGCAGGATCACATAATGCTCAACTCCTAAATATAATATCAAACAATGACTAGAACATTAATAAAAATATTATTATTATTTTAATTAAAGAGCTATGGTGACTAAAAAGGAAACTATGTATAGAATCATCATATTATCTATATATACAGAGAGACGAGAGGGCATGCATCCCTAAACATATTACCTCCACGGAAACAAAAGCCCAATTTTGTTTTCGTTGTGAACGAGTCGGCTCTACGGAATATTTAATTTTTTTCGTTTGTCAACAAAAATAAGGTTCGAAATCAATTTCTATTTCCAGGTATAAAATTAAGGTGGTGTTTACTTTGCCTGATTAGATTGGATAAATAAAATTAATCCAATCTAATCAAGTGTTTACTTTTAATGATTAATATTTAAGGATATCCCAAAGCCTGAGATTATTTTAATCATTTGAATTGTTCTTCATTAATTTTAATACAATCAATATAGGTAGGATTGAACTAATCCTCCAAATAAAGAGAGAATTATTTATCCTAATTTTATCATTCACTAATCCTTTGTAGTAAACAAATGATTGATAGATAAAAATTATCTTATCACACATTTAGGGAGTGTTTACTTTTCATGATTAACATTTTGAATGATTGATTATTTGATGGATTAAATGTGTGATAAGATAATTTTTATCAGTCAATCCTTTGATTACTACAAAGGATTAGTGAAGGATTAAAATTGAGATAAATAATTCTCCATTTATTTGGAGGATTATTTCAATCATACCTATATTGGTTGAATTAAAATTAATGAAGAACAATTCAAATGATTAAAATAATCCCGGGCTTTGGGATATCCTTAAATATTAATCCTTAAAAGTAAACACTTGATTAGGTTGGATTAATTATCTATCCAAGATAATCATACAAAGTAAACACACTCTTAATCCATCAAATTGTCAATCCTTCAAAATTGTAATCATGAAAAGTAAACACACACTAATAATAATCTAATTATACTAGGATTTTGTTTTGTTTGTCCACAAAAACAACATTCGAAATCAAATTATATTTTCAGTAATCGATAAATAGTAATCTAAGGGAGTGTTTATTTTTCATGATTAGCATTTTGAAAGATTGAATATTTGATGGATTAAATGTGTGATAAGATAATTTTTATCTATCAATCCTTTGTTTACTACAAATGATTAGTGAAGGATTAAAATTGGGATAAATAATTCTCCCTTTATTCGGAGGACTATTTCAACTACCTATATTGGTTGGATTAAAATTAATGAAGAACAATTCAAAAGATTAAAAAAATCTCAGGCTTCGATCCTCAAATATTAATCCTTAAAAGTAAACATTTGATTATGTTGGATTAATTTTATCTATCCAATCTAATCCTGCAAAGTAAACATCTCGTACATGGATACACAATACCTCTATTAATTAATATAAAATCTTCATTACTAGTGTCAGATCATTCATGTCCTACTATTAATTATAATAGCGTGTAACCCCTCAAATTTCGACTCGAAAGTGTTTGATGTTTTTATGAGTAGATAAAAATTATTTAATATTTTATTTTGAAGTGACAATATACATGGCGACAATTATTAGAAGAAATGTTACAGACATATCAAATTATAATATAAAAATAGGTTAAGATGAGTGTTCGTTTCTTTTCCACCCTTTTTATTTGAAAGAAATAAAAGAAATTGATGAAAACATACATTTTAAAATTTAATAATAAGTTATCTGAAAACTTCATTGAAAACAAATACTACTAATTTCAGTGAAAGGTCAATTTAAATTATGAAGAATTAACTTTGTAATTACCACATAGTCTATCAAACATTTCATAATACACTACGTTAATTTGTTATTGTGCCACCTAATTCAATAGAAAAACAAAAATCTTCCAAGCTTCGCAAAAATTAAGTAGTTTAATCAAATATCAATCCAAACACCATTTTTATTTTATTTTTAAAAGTGAACAAAAAATGTTGTTAAATTCCTAAACCTAAATAAAATTGACACTGATGTTGTAAATGAAAGTAAATTAACTTATAGCCAGTGGCTCCAACAACAAAACATACAATTTGTTATGATACCATCATAATCCCCTACCTCACCAATAGCATCATATTTCCAGCCAATCGCCCTACCTCTCTCATACAAACTAGATCACTGATGGGATATGGCCCAACCGCTCAGGCCCACTGGCAGGCCCAAACAAGCTGGCCCTGACCTAATGGACGGCCCTACGCGGTTAAGCCTAAAGCCCAGCATCTAAACCCTAATCAAGACCAGGTCAAAGGCGATATTCAAGGATCACGATATGGAAGGCGATATTCAAGGATCAAGTTATGGAAAGAGATCGGATCCCACAAATCAAGGGATCCAGTACATCTTTAGAGATCCACAAACATGTATAAATAGGGGTTAGGTCGACGGTAGAAGGGTTAGCAACTCATTGAATACTAGAGCTTTTAGATACACTCATTGTAATCTATTATAGTAAAAGTATTGAGGACCATCACCTCCGTGGACGTAGATCTCATTCTTGATCGAACCACGTAAAAACTCTTGTGTTCATTACTGCTTTTCTTAAATCTCGTATATTAGCATACACTAGATTTATCTAGCTGCAGCCAGACCCAGTAACCGGAGCACCTCGGCGTGGTCCGCATAGCCGCCTCCCACATCGACTTCGTCAACCCTTACATCGGCAGGGTCGGCGGGAGTCTCACTGCAGGGCTGGGGCATACGTCGCTTGCAGACGAGCTCGTAGATCTGGAGGTATTTGACAAGGGAGTCGAGGCAATCTTTGAAATTTTTGCTGTCAGGCCCTTCCTCGTCCCTTAGCACCATGCCCTCGGCAAGCAAGCTCTGAACTCGGTCATCGGCCTCGGATATGGTGACGCCACCAGCCCGGTGGATCACCTCTTCGTATTCCGCATGCTCCTCCGAGATCCGAGCCAGCTCCTCCGTCGCCAGCTCGAGCTGCTCCTCACACTGCATCAAGCGTCCCTGAATGACGTCGGCAGAAACATCCGCCCCCTGGACTTCGAGATGTATGATTCTTAGCTTTAAGGTCTCGTTCTCGGCGTATAGGCCACCTCGATTCAACCTCTTGCGGTTGCTTCTTGACCGGAGGAGGCCGAGTTGCCGACCCCAAATGACTTGAAATCCATACCGACCAAAATCTGTCGGCCGGCAAACCGCCCTCCAAAACAACACCTCCTCGTCCTTCTCAGCCAAGGCATCTCGGACCTCTTTTAGCTTGGTCAACAGATCATGATCGAGCCCGATATATTGTGAAGAAGAGTGCTAAAAACAGGACAAACACATTCATATCAAAAACGTGTACTTATTATTGACAAAGGTGGAAATTTACAAAGCTCGGGATCCTAATGACCCCGGAAAATTCAACCTATTACAACAGGGCCGCTGACCTCAGCCTCTTTGCCGGACTCGCCGGCCTCTTGCTGCTGCTCCAGCTGCGGCTCCTCCTGCTGCTGCCGGCCTCCGTCAGAAGGAAGACTTGAGCTCGGCCCGCCCAAACCCGGCCGACGCACTCGGCGAGGTTCACGAAGCTCTGCGTCTTCGTTCTCCTTGCACTCGGCCACGGCCTCAGCCTTTAGAAAAGAAGCAGAGGAAGCCAAAGTCTCCACCACGGGGAAGGAGGCCACCTCGGCAATCACTCGCGCGTAATCCTTCTGCACCGCCCGAGGAGCGACCTCGACCCAGCCATGCTTGACCTTGTCGAAGTCAGGCATCACGGCCGCCAACTCCTCCAGGTGGGCGCATATCACCTACGGCCTGCGCACGGCGTCCAAGTCGGAAATGAAGGCGGAGAAGGTCTCTGACTCGATGAGCTTGCTGGCGAAGGCCCTCAACATCGGTCCTTGCCCCGCCAGCAAGACACTCGTCTGTTCGGCGAGTTTCTTCTCCGCCTCGGCCGCCTCCTCCCGAGCACTCTCCACCTCGGCACGGGCCATCTGCAAGGCCCGATTCTTCTTCTTCAGGGCAGCCTCAGCAGCGGCCCTTACGGTCTCGGCATCCGCCCGCGCAGCGCAGCAGCTGCCTCGGCGGCGGCCCTCACGGTCTCAAAGGCGGCGCCCGCTCTCCACAGCCTCGTACCGAGAGGCGCTCTCGACGACGAATCCGGCCATGCGGTGCAGCTCCCCCGCCACCAAAGTCGCATCCTGAAAGTCAAAAGGTCAGGAACGCATCACAGAATGAGATAACAATGAATACGGAAGAACCTGTACCTGAGGGAAGGATATAGGGGAGCTCGGAGACGGCAACTCGTGCGTCTGAGTGCGTGTGTCCTTCTCCGAGGCCGGACTTGACCTCGGATGTTCTGTCGACACCAGCTGACTTAGGGTCGCCACGGTCGGGCGCGCTGCTAGCCTCGCCTCTTCGCCTCTTGGCCGGTGGCGCCTGGCTCGGCTGTCGTGCGGGAGGCGACGAGGTCGGCATCTTTGCCTTCTTACTATAATCGAGCTTCACTGCACAACAAGAAAAATTGGTCAACACGACGACATCAGACGTATAAGCAATAAGGAATAAGAGGGTGCCCTCACCCAGATCCGACCCCGATCCTGAAGGCTTCGACCTATATACGCTCAACCCGACATCGTTCAGATCGTCCTCGGTGAAATTGACGGAAATTTCACCAAGTATGTTGAGCTGATCCTCTATGTGACACAGGGGCTTCACCTTCAGATCCTTCATTTTACCCAGCCCCCACTCGTAGCTCGGATGCCCTTCCGCCCTCAAAAAGAAGAACTTATTTTGCCATTGCGACACCTTCGAGGGAGCAGTCACCCTAAACCGCTGCCGAGGTGAAAGATAGTATACACCTCGCACACTGATGCTAAAAACGCATCAAGACCTCGGCGAGAACTCTCAAAACGCCATAACAAAGTAGCCCCATCCCTACCACCGACCTAATGGAATTTGGGAAAAGCGGCATATAGAAATTTGAAAATATTCACGAATATTCAAAAAATGGGGCTAACAGAAACCTAAGTCCGGCCTTCATGGCGTCTACATACACCGTTACAAACCCCTCCGGAGGGGCCAACGCTCTGTCACCAGGTTGCGGAAGACACCACCAGGCATTCGCCGGAATGTGGCATTCCTTCCCTATTCTAAGCACATCGTCGACGGTCAAAGACGATTTATACTCATCCCAAGCAGAAGAAATCAACGAAACCCTAGCGCTAATGCCCAAGGATTTACCCTCCAGGTTATGACACATGTAATCCCTAATCTCTACCTCGCTATCAGGGAAAGAAGAAGAACGGGTAGAACCAGACATAGATGAAGAAGTCGAAGTCATACTTACTTTTTATTTATGGATTTTCGCTTCTTCGATGAAGTTGGGAAGAAACTTTTGAAAGCTCTGGATGTGTTTTCTCTGGACCGAAGGAGGAAGAAGAAAGTGAACAGTTTCCTCATTCGGGATTATTTATAGCACAAAGAGGTGCCCAAACTTGCCGTTTCAACTTCCCACGTGGCTAATCGCGATTTGATGTGAAGTAGACGCGTGCACGCGTTTCGAGCGCCCACCAACCGTCTGGCGCGTATGACGTGTCCTAGGATGCACTGACACGTTGACAAATCGTAAAATCATTACTCTGACTCCGGACCTCGGCATCAGCCTGATGAACATCTCTGTCCCGGTCGGACCTCGGCATCCGCCTGACAGACATCTCTGTCCAGGTGGAACCTCGGCATCCTCCTGACAGATGTCGCCATTTAGGTCGGACCTCGGCATCCTCCTGACGGACATCTCTGTCCAACGTCAGGCAACTCAGTCCAGTCCTCGACAAACTATCCCATCCAGGAAGGGCAGATCACTTAACTCAGCTCGGACCCAGGCGAACCAATCAAACCCTGACATCGAAAAGATTGAAAACCTTCAACAACAACCTCAGCCGAGCAACAACTACCCTCGGCAAAATACGCTCTTCACCCCACCTCGGCATAGTTGTTCCTCGACTATTTGGGGGGGGCTATGATGGGATATGGCCCAACCGCTCAGGCCCACTGGCAGGCCAAACAAGTCGGGCGACGACCTAATGGACGGCCCTACGCGGTTAAGCTTAAAGCCCAAAGATCTAAACCCTAATCAAGACCAGGTCAAAGGTGATATTCAAGGATCACGATATGGAAGGCGATATTCAAGGATCAAGTTATGGAAAGAGATCGGATCCCACAAATCAAGGGATCCAGTACATCTTTAGAGATCCACAAACATGTATAAATAGGGGTTAGGTCGACGGTAGAAGGGTTAGCAACTCATTGAATGCTAGAGCTTTTAGATACACTTATTGTAATCTATTATAGTAAAAATATTGAGGATCATCACCTCCGTGGACGTAGATCTCATTCTTGATCGAATCACGTAAAAACTCTTGTGTTCTTTACTGCTTTTCTTAAATCTCGTATATTAGCATACACTAGATTTATCGATCACCTCATCAAACACAATATCAGGGATATAACATATCAGTCACAGTGATTTACTACTTCACATTCTCATGGGACTCGGGTGTGAGGGCTTCTAGGAGAAGAGTTTCCCTTTTTGGAACAGGGATATAACATATTAGTGATGAATAAAAAGATAACGATCAAGTAAAAATAGTCATAAATTTTCTTACAACCACAGTTTTGTTTTGAGTGATGCTATTCGGCCATAATGTGACCATCCATAATCAGCTTTATTGAATGAAAAAACCGTTTATTTAATATTTGATCTATTAAAAAATTAATTTTACATTAAAACCATCTTATGGAATTACAATTTTGCCTATATCGAATGAAAAAAATAAATTTAAAATTAATAAATTTAATAATTTCAGAATAGGTGGAAAAATGGTATATATGTAAAAATGATTAACATATTAATTTAATATTATTATTTTATTAATTAATTATATTAATAATTACTAAAGTATCCTCGTATAGTCAGTCATAATATGATCGCATAACTTTATTGTTTTGTTTTCTGTTATTTACGTATTTGAGAATAAGCGTATACAAAGATGACATACACGAAAAAACTACAGAGACATAAACACAAAAATCAGGAAAAAAAAGATAGCCGAGAAGTTACACATAGCATGCCCAACAGATTGTCGAGAAAGCTTAGTAAATATTTCATTATTATATTTAAGTTTGCTAAATTCTCATGTAACTAATTTAAATTAATCGAATATACAATATCTCTTTTAATTAATAAATTATTTTCAAAGGGATTAGTTAGTATCCCTCTAAAATAATAGAATTTCATCATCCCGACAGTATTAATATGTAGAGGAAGATAATTATTGGATTTTATTAGAGAAGAATATGATTAAAGTCTAATCGGCGATTGATGATAGGAAGATAATTATTGAATTTTAAAAAAAGTTAGAAGATATAATTAAAAATATAAAACATAAAATTGGGATAAATAAGAATAAAAAGTATGGAGATGACACATATTTTCACTAATCATATGTATGAAAACCAACCTCCCATATATATTTATTATCATTCACAATTGAGTAGTATGAATATACATATACATATGAACGTCATTCATTATAATTTTTTAATTAAACTTGAAAACGTTATTATTAAATAAACTCGTAGTAATATTTTCAACACATCTCTTCCTTAGTGTTCATAACCCTCATTTTCCTTTAACATTCATCATCAATTACTACGAGCATTGCATAAGTTCTACAAGCAGCTACATGTATATTATCATGGTATGTGGACATGACAAATGGCCGAATTAACAATACAAAATGAAAGGAAAACGATTTATTAAGTTTTATTCAGCATCCATAGATACATAGATCTCACCGAGACTTGGACCTTGATATGCACTACAAGATTAGAGCAAAAAAGATGGGAAACAAACTTACAAACAAATACTAAGACGAGATGTGCTTGCTATAAAAAGCAAATGTTGCATAATCTCATGTTTCAACGGTAGTTTCTGTAATTTGGAGTGAACATGCAGCTCTCGGCATACTTAACCAAGTCTGCAGGTCGAGGGAGTCGCGTCGCCAGACCTGTCGATAGGTGACACGTCAGCACAAACATATTGTCTTCAACCTCACAAACATATGATGCAATCAAGATAGGTTACTAACCAAGTTCATATGCCTTAGCAGCTACATTTGCAGCAATATGAGCTGAGATATTTCTAATATTGGTGAATGGAGGATAAATCATCCCCTTGTCGTAGTGCTCCTGCGTCACTTGACCGGCCAACGCCTCCGCTGTTTTGACAAAATCGTGTTAAATTAATTTTGATAAAATTTCTTAACTTGAGAAAGAACACTACAAGTTTAAAGAAGCCCAAAATATTATCGGACTTAAAAGTTCGTGCAAAGTAGGTTCTAATATATCTCTTGATCAAATACACTTACAAGCTGCTAGGAGCATGTCGTCATGCACCCGAATTGCACCAGAAATGACCAACCCGAAACCAAGCCCGGGAAAGATATAAGCATTATTTGCCTGACATACACGGAGAGAAAAGCTTATTAGTGATGGCAGAGACATTTTAAGGTATGCATGTGGAGAGAATTGCAGGTCGAAACACAAATATAGAAGGCAAGAGACCTGGCCAGGAACATGAAGTTTTCCGTTCAACTCTACAGGGTCGAAAGGACTTCCACTGGAAAATATAGCACGACCCTAGAGAAAATCACAGGATAAGAAGTTGAGTTCCAATAGCAACGTTAAATAGTAATAGTCTTTGCAATCATCTAACCTGGGTCCAAGTATATGCTTCTTCAGCAGTGCACTCAGCTTGTGAGGTAGGATTCGAGAGAGCCATGATAAGAGGTGTCTGCAGTGTTAACGCCAATTCAGAATATTTTAACTTACATAACATTATCAAGTGGCAGATAGACACACGAGAGAGAGAGAGAGAGAGAGAGAGAGAGAGAGACCTCATTAAAGGAGGCCATAGCCTCGACCACCTCCTTTGTGAATTGTTTTCCAACACCAGAGGTTCCAATCAGAGTTGTTGGTTTGATAGCCTAACAATGTTTCAAACGATAATTAAATACTTGCAAATTTAGATTCATAGTGAAAATAGCACATGAAATATTTAGCCAAACCTTGACAGCGTCTAAGAGATTGTTACAAGGTTCATGCTCATGAGCCCAAGGTTGCTTGAAGTGCTGGAGAGATTCCTTACGAGACCTAACAATTAATCCCTGTAAATAACGTGTGCATGTGATTTCATCAGAAGCAATCATCCAGGAAACAACAATCTACAATTGATCAAAATAAGATAAATCACAATGTTACACGATCTATTTAGTAAGTAATTACCTTTGAGTCTACAAGCCAAATCTTTTTACGTGTTTCTTCCAAAGGTGCCTTGGTCTATGAATTAAAATTAAACATCAATGTTAGATATTAAAAATATTTTAGCATCAGTGCCAGAAAATTTTCTAAATTTTTTTACCTGCTTTGAAATTTCAAGGGCTATAAGCTCAGCTATACCAGTTCCAGCCTGCAATTACAAGAAACCACGATTAAGGAAATGGCGAAGAGCAGAACAAATCTTCATGACATACTCAAGATGCCCAAGGTATAATGAAAAAGTTAATTGAGAGGTGATGATATACTTCTCCAGCTCCAAGGAACAAGAATGTGTGATCACCCAAGGAACCGCCAAGAAGCTTGAGCGAAGCAACGAGCCCGGCAAGCACCACAGATGCTGTCCCCTGCAGGACAAAAAATATGTTTATATAGACAGGAATTCTTTACATGTACTAAGTTTGTAAATGTTTATACCTGTATGTCATCATTAAAGACTAAGTGAGTGGTGCCGTACTTGGCCAAAAGCTCAAAGGCATTGTGGTTAGCAAAATCTTCAAACTGCAATCACAAGCTCAGTGATTTTAGATGGAAAGAATTCTGAAACAAGGGTACACATTCTTAAGAACTTTACAAACCTGTACAAGAACTTTTTCACCATAATTTTGCTTCACGGCAGTCATGAACTCTTCTAAGAGGTCATAATATTCCTTGACAGCATAAAATCTATATCATTAAGTTTATGTCCAAAACTAACTTGGATGAGACTGCAGGAAACAGAGGGAACAACCAACCTTTCCGGTCGCCCGTCTTTGTTTGAGCCCAATGTAGAATTCATCATTCAGTAGAGTCTCATTGTTTGTTCCAACATCAATTGTTATTGGCAAACACTACACAATAATGTTGGAGCTGATATTGAGCACTCAAACAATTTTCATAATCAAAGTTCTATTCTAACAGTTAAGTAGATGGCTAAGTTTATGAGCACAACATAAAAATGGTTTATGGGTGCTCACCGCAGAAGGTCTGATGCCTCCTAGGGCAGTGTATAATGCCAATTTCCCCACTGGTATTCCCATTCCCTGCATTAAACATAGAAGTTATGATCAATTAATATAAAGATTCTCTTAAGACATTTTAATTTTAAATTAAATTCTCCTGCATAAAATACACTGAAAGACAAACTCTAGAATAGCAAGAGTCAGAGGAGTCACCTGGCAGCCAAGATCACCAAGTCCTAAAATCCTCTCACCATCAGTGACGACAATGACTTGAATTGACCTCTCAGGCCAGTTCCGTAGAACCTCAAGTATCTTCCCCCTACACCCAGCCTTGCCAAGTTAAAACTAGTCCATATAAATTCAGAAAAAGGAAAAAAGAAAAGAAAAGATCTAGTCCATATAACATGCTTATAGATTTATAAAGTCAAATAGAAGGCGTACTTTTCCTTCAAACTTATATATAAACCCTGAGGCCTCCTAAAGATACTTCCATATTTTTGGCACGCCTCGCCAACCGTTGGAGTGTAGACAACTGGGAGTAGCTCCTCCACATTATCAATGAGAAGCTTGTAAAACAATCTCTCATTTCTCTCCTGTAAAGCAAAATCAGAACTAAAATTCAAAATCAAGAAATGGGGCGATTTGACATCCAATCCTAGTCAGAGTCCAACACTTCTCAAAAGAGGTCTTATGACTAAATCACCTATGTAAAGTCAACTGAGCGAAAATGGCACAAAGGATAACTAAATCAGAAGAGTAACAGTTAAAAATAACCCGTAAATCATAACTAAAACATAAACACGCGAGAAACGAAACCAGCTGGAAGTTTTGGAAGTACCTCGAGCTCCATCATGGCCATGTACTTGTGCAGGGGAAGCTGATACTGGCGAATGCTATGCATCAACTTTTTCTCCTGCACCACACATCATCAAGATAAGGCAAACTGAGAAGTAAAAAAGAACAATAGACGAAATCAGCCCGATGTTGCTGTTGATCACCAGACCTGAAGCTCTTGGGAACTAACAACTGGAGGCAGAAGACCGCGCAAGTAATGCGCATCTCTCTCCTTTTCAGTGAATGCAAGTCCCTTGTTGTGATGGGGATCTCTCAGCAAAGTATACCCACTGCGCTTAACCACAATATTCAATAGATCAAGATCAAACAAGCATTGATCCAACAAGGAATCGTAATCTCGGATCATCAACTGGTAATAAGATAACTAAAGTAAGATCATTGGTGTTATAAACATTCAGTCATCCTAAGAGGTTCACTTCACCGTCATTTTCAGCTCAATTACAAGCAGCCAGTCAATCAAAAGCACACTCACATCAAATTTAATTCAGTCAAAGCAAAATACAGGTAACAAAATTGAAAAGTGAAAACATGTAGAAAATTAGAAAGATTCTAGTACCTGGCGACGGAGACGGTCCAGGGGGTGACGAGATGATCCTCAGATGCGCGATCCTCGCCGTAAACATCCTCCACTCCGCCACCCACCGTCGATCTTGGGCTCAAGTCCAGCACCGATTCCCCTCCCCTATGCTCCTTCAAAAAACTCTCCATCCTCTCTCTCTCTCTCTCTCTCTCGGATAGCAGTATCTAAAAGTCTGCAATGGTATATGCTCTCTCTCTCTCTCTCACCGATGCACAGTGCCGCTACTAGTAGTTTGTGAGGAAGCAGTGGATAGTATATAAAAATCTGGAACAGTGTATCGTAGTGGAGATTGTATTGATTAAAGCAAGGTATGTGAGAGTCCAAAGTCACACATGGCGGCCCATCGTGTTGCGATAATATAATTGACAAATGGATGTATTCAATGCAAGTTTTGTGGGGCCCTCGGATATGATAGTGACAGGAACGTGGGACTCCACTTTATGTGTTGTGTGTCGTTTTACTACATTAAGAGCTAATCCAACAAATCAGAGGAAAAGTTTGCAACTCTATTTAAATTGATAGTGGAGACATCAAGATTAGCGTTAATTCCGTCTCGCTGATTTCAAATACGTGCTGGCCACAAAAATATCTATATTTAGATTGATAGTGGAGACATCAAGATTAGCGTTAATTCCGTCTCGCTGATTTCAAATATGTGCTGGTACAAAAATATCCGAGGGAAATTTCTTCCTCGCCCGCGACCTGCGCGGTACCAATCCAATCCACGTGGCGGGTGTGAACCAAAATCATTTTTTAATTTCTTTTTTCTTATGCTTAACGACTTTTTTGGTTACAAAAACATTGGATATGTCATATGAATCGCTAATTTCAGGCAATTAAATTTGGAATTGGAATTTTCGAATTTAATTTGAGTTCTTACTGGTGTAGTATTGAATACAAAATTGTAAGCCATGCATGGCGTTGTGCAGTTACAACTCAAAACAGAATTAGTTAGCAGCTGTTAAGAGCTATTAAAAGCGGTTAGTTAGTTAGGTTAGTTTAAGAATATGTTGTAACTTAATCCATGCAAAATGATGCATGCAGTTTCTCTATAAATTCTGTAAACACAACGAAATGAAACGAGTTTGGTTTTATTCATTTCATTCCTTGCGTCCATCTTTCTCTGTCAGTCTTTGCTCAGTTTATGTTAACATGGTATCGGAGCTTGTGTAATCTCTCAAGAGATCTGCATCCTCTTCTCCCTCGCTTCCCTTTTGATTTAGTATCATGGATCATTTGAATCACACCACACCAAATCTCCCATCAATACATCCTATCAGTCTAAAACTTGATAGAACAAATTATAGTTTCTGGAAAACTCAAATCCTTGTCACAACCAAAGCTTATGGTTTTGAGGATGTTCTTCTATCAACATCTGCACCAGAGCAATTCATTCGTGAAACTACTCCAAATCCAGCGTACCTGATATGGCTCGGACGCGACCAATTCATCTTCAGCTGGATACTTACATCCATATCATCCTCCATGATAGGATATGTAGGGCGCTGCACTACAGTAAATCAACTGTGGATTGTTTTTGAAAAGTTATTCCAGTCACACTCTCGAGCACGCTCGGCTCAGCTTCGCTTTCAACTGCAAACGATGAAGAAATGAGACCTCTCTGTTGATGACTACATTCTAAAGTTTAGAGGCTCGGCCAACAAATCACAGAATTAGATCTCATAACTTTTGTTCTTGGTGGTTTAGG
Organism: Salvia rosmarinus; assembly: GCA_036937905.1. Lineage (NCBI taxonomy): Eukaryota > Viridiplantae > Streptophyta > Magnoliopsida > Lamiales > Lamiaceae > Salvia > Salvia rosmarinus. The sequence continues at coordinate 53,894,272 of CM072821.1, read as the reverse complement.
TCCAGAATTCGAAAGCATTTGTGTCTTTCTTCAGTCGAAAAGTGAAAAGTTAACTCTGGATGACGTGCAATATGCTTTATAGATGCACGAAATCAGAGTTCAAAATCAATCGGCAACACCTACTGCACTAACTACTCTTGCTCCTCAGTCTGCCATGCAGGTGCACACTGCTTATAATTCAAACTCAAATCACAGAGGAAATGATCGACACGGCTATCGTGGTTCGAATAATAGAGGAAGAGGTGGTGGCAGGTATTATATGGAAACACCAACAAAGTTATTTGCCAAATCGGTGGTAAGACAAATCATATAGCTCTCAAGTGTTTTAAACGTTTTGATGTGCACTTCAGTGGAAACGAACCTGCACCTACCTCTCATCAAGTTCACTACACTACTTCATCTCCACAAAATGAATATCCTACACCTATCACTACCCAAGGCTTCCCTCATCAGTATGCAAATTCTGCACAACATGTGTCCTCTCACTCACATACTCAAGATAATTCTGACTAGTGTCTGGACACGGGCGCTTCAGTGCATGTCACAGCGGACATGGCAAATCTCCACCTTCAACATCCCTATCATGGTCATGAGAAGCTCACCATAGGTAATGATTCACAACTTTCCATCACACACACAGGTTCAGCTTCGTTACTCAGCTCTAATTCCACACCTCTTCTCTTCAGTAACATTCTATTTGTCCCACACATCACAAAAAATCTGTTGAGCATTTCGAAGTTTACTAATGATAATAATGTCTATCTTGAGTTTCACTCAAATTTCATTGTGTTAAGGAAAAACATCCCACCAAATCGATGGAGGCACTCTTGAGACGGACTCTATCACCTCAATCCACAACACTACAAGCGCAATACCTCATCTCAGAGCAGCCTTCTCTCACCGCCTCGTGAGCTTCTCCCACCAGTTCAATCTCAAACTTCCAGCTGTGGCATCTTCGTCTAGGCCACCCTTGTCTCCAAGTCCTCCGTATAGCCTTACGTAGCACAAATAAAAAAAAAGGATTCATCAAGTAGTTTTTGTGATGCATGTGCCATGGGCAAAATACATAGCTTCAGTTTTCCTTCTGTAACAGTCAAAACCACATCACCATTTCAAATTGTCCACACTGATCTTTGGGGCCCAAGCTCGATAAGTTCCAAGGCTGGGTTCAAATATTATGTGCATTTCATTGATGACTTCTCGAGGTTTACATGGATCTTTCCTTTACATACTAAAGTTGAAGTCTACACAACCTTTGTCAACTTTAACACCTATGTAGAAAGACAATTTAATACAAAAATTCTTACACTTCAATCAGATTGGGGGGGTGAATACCGACGCCTTAGACCATTACTTACAACAATAGGAATCCATTTTAGACATCCTTGCCCACACACTCATCAACAAAATGGAAGAGTCGAGAGAAAACATCAACACATAACCGATATGGGTATCACTCTATTAGCCTCAGCAAAACTTCCCTCGGAATATTGGTGGGAAGCTTTCTCTACAACTGTTCATCTTATCAACCGTCTTCCATCCCCTACTCTTCAAAACATATCCCATTTCCAATGCCTTCACAAACACCCACCTGACTATAATATGCTCCGCACCTTTGGGTGTAGTTGTTTTCCTTTTCTCAGACCCTATAACAATTCCAAGCTTCAGTTTCGATCCTCAAAATGCATCTTAGTGGGGTATAGTTCAACTCACAAAGGTTACAATTGTCTCCACCCATCGGGACGGTTGTATGTTGCTCGCACAGTTGCCTTCAATGAAGAAGAGTTTCCCTATCTTACTCTTTTTCCAGATTCAGCCTCCTCACCTGACACTACACATAACTCAAGTCTATTTCCTATTCATCAACTCATTGATATCCAACACGGTCATTTTCCTGATCATCACATAAATTCTCCCCTCACACCACAAACTGACTCCACTCAAAACACTGAATCACATACGCCTACTGTGACACATAGATCCTCACATTCTTCCTCATCTCCTGTCAACACTCAATCTGCCACATCTCTCAACCCTCAAACTGCCACATCTTCATCACATACTCGCTTAGCAGTTCCCTAAGATGTCAATAACACTCATCATATGTGCACTAGAGCCAAGAGTGGATTTTTCAAACCCAAAGTTTTCATAGCCCAAAATACTTCCACTGGAGTTACCACGTTCATTGTCATTGAGCCTGTCACCGCCACTGAAGCTATTACTCAACCCGAATGGCAATGAGCAATGGAGAAGGAGTTTCAAGCTATAATATTAAAATCCACTTGGGAGCTGGTTCCATACTCTGAAGATATGAATCTAATTCAGTGTAAATGGATTTTTCGAGTAAAAACAAATGCTGATGGATCGGTGGATAGAATGAAAGCACGTCTTGTGGCAAAAGGATTTCAACATCGGGCCGGTGTTGATTTCTTGGATACCTTTAGTCCGATGGTTAAACCTGTTACTGTTCGCCTCATATTCTCCTTAGCAGCCACTTTCCACTGGGACATACAACACATCGACATAAATAACGCGTTTCTAAATGGCGACCTAGACACACCTATATTCATGGAACAGCCGGGGAGGTTTGTCGACTCCAATTTTCCAGATCATGTATGCAAGCTCAACAGGTCCTTGTATGGTCTTAAGCAGGCACCGCACGCTTGGTATGATAAACTCAAAGGCTATCTTGTTCAATGCGGTTTCACGCACTCTACATCAGATCATTCATTCTTCCATATGAGACAAAATGGAAAGTTGCTACTAGTTCTTGTATATGTCGATGACATTCTCATCACAGGAGAAGATCAAGCTCTCGTGTCCAAACTCATACAAGGTTTGTCTTCTAAATTTGCTCTCAAAACTCTTGGCACAGTTAACTATTTTCTAGGTATCCAAGTGACCAAAACCAACACAAACTCATACCTCCTAAATCAGTCTAAATATATTCGTGAACTTCTCCTCAAGACAAATCTTCTTGATTGTAAACCACAACCTTCTCCGTATGATTTAGGCACCAAACTCCACACAAACGACAGTCCTCTTTTGTCACAGCCCGGTTAGGCTAATCCTTACCGGACAGTGACTTGGGGTTTGGTTTAAGTAAATGTAAAAGAATAGGATTTTCAACTCATTTCAACTACGAAGAAGTATGGATTTCCAAGCATGAACGAGATTAAGGATGGAACAAAACGACTTATATAAAGAGTTGATACGAAGGTTCGGACAAAACAGCAACTCTTACAAAGCTTTCAACAGGAATATCAAGAACTTAACATAGTAACAAACTATAACAGAGTTCAAAAGTTTTGGCAGCGGAATAAAACGTTTGAGACATGCATATGGAGATGCATTCTCAAGGCGAACCAAAATACTTCATACTACTTGACAAAGATTCCGCTCAACTCCCACTGCTCCATCACCCGCTCAACTCCGCACATTTAAAACAAACATGCGGTGAGTACAAAGATGCACTCAGTGGACACATGCCGAAAACATTTTACTTTACGAAATATTGTATTGCCCTCATCACAGTAAAACACAAGGGTTTTATTGAAAAGGCCTTGTGCTTACTAAAACATTTTCATCATTTTTCAAAGTCGACTGGCCAGTCATTTTCTCAACAACGTATATTCCAAGTCGACTATGGATAAATGCGCCGGGAGGGAGGCCTCCCTTCACCCGGACGCACGACTGATCGCAACCGGCGATTCAGAAAACTGATCGCAACCGGCGATTCAGAAGCTAAAGTGTACACAACCCTAGCTAGGATTTCTCCCTTACTCCTCTAGCATAGGATCCGAATTCGTAACTTTCTGTTGCCCCAGGCAACCCGAATGGACATATACAAAACATAAAATATTTTTGGCAGACAATATCGTATCTCAACATTTCCAGTATAAGAAAGCAGTAAAGTAATAACAGTAAATACTTTTGAAAAATCTTTTTCCAATAAAGCTCGTAAATGGTTTTGATCAGAAAGCCCACCTCGAGAACTTATAATTCTTACGTCACTAGTTCACTTTCCGTTTTCTTTCTCCTTCGAGCAGGATCCTTTTCAACGTGAGAAACGAGGTTTAGTACATCGCTATACTTTTCCGGTAATCATTGATTCGAAACAACGGACTTACTAACATCAATCCTTTTAACGTCAAGGATCCTATTATCATACTTTAACCACTATTATACTTATCGCGTCTCGAAGGGATATAATATTCCATCCTTTCATTCTTTCCTTAGTTCAAATCATTACGTATCACGTATAAACCCTTAATTTCATAACTACTTCGTAACGTACTAACTTTACTTCTCATCTTACATATATATATACTCGATTTCTAACGTATTCACAGTCATATCCTCATATGTCTCAACTTTTCACGTATCATATCATTGTAGGGAAAACTGATTTTAACCCTCTCCCGATGATCTATCTTGGATGTTTAATTCACCATACATTGATTATATTCCTAGCATGCACCTATATAATTAATTGCAACACGTAGGGATTTTCTCGTGTTTACCTTTGAATCTGTCGGGGATGAACGTATCAAGACTCGTGCTTTGACCTTCTAGACTGTATCTCGGTTGCCCAATCTCCAACGTCGAGTGAGGACGATCTATGGAGAATGCTACAGAAAATCACCCTAATACTCTCTACCAAGTTTTCGAAAATCTCTCCTAAAGCTATAGGAATTCTCGAAAATAAATGAATGGATAATTGAGGATTAGCTTTGATCTTATCTCTTACCTTATATTTATAATGCATTACCATAATCCCATAAGGAAAGGATCCATGCATATCCATAAATATAATAATATCCTTATAGGATAAAAGAATCAAATCCTTACCATAGAGAGTAGGGGGCACCGATTTCCATGTAGCTACGGGCTGGATGGGCCAAAGACAGGATCAAATGCAAGGAATAAAGATGGGCCTCAAATAAATTAATTATCTTATGTTCAAATTTTAATATAAATTAATTTATAAACATTCATTCATGCCACTAGAGAATAAATCTTGACTTACCCTTTATTACCAAAGGTGAGTCGGGTTTGCACTTAGACATTACGAATCCCATATTTAAAATATCGCGTCCATTAATTATTTAGAGCATTCATTGCTTAAAATAATTAATATCTTCAATTCCTTAAGTAGTACCACTCAACCTTATTATTGTACTTGAGCTAACTCAACCTGCGGGGTTTAGTACAATAAACCTTTGAGCTCCTTAAGGGGCGTCATCATCCTAAACGGATACGGTGACTCGTCTGAGATAACTAGCATAACATACAAGCACCGCACCACCAAGATGCGAGAGAATATTGGGTTAGAACATATAACCCTCACCCATAACAAGTCAAAGTGATGGTCAACAACTCATACTCACCTAATACCTTATCGAGGTTTAGATCATCGTAAGTCACCGAGATCTAGGTTCTTCACGACGGTCAGATAGAAGAACTCATCTCACTGTGATCCATCAATACGTCGAGACGCATCAAAGATGTAAAACAACCAAGTCAAGTCACTTCTTATCTATACCGCAGCCTATACCGACAACTCGTCCTCAAGTTGTCTCAGCTGTGATTCTTTTTATATCTCATTAAGCTTGACCAATCATACAGACTTCTGTGATCTTCTACACACTGTATGATCTAACTTATATATGAGATAAGGGGACACAGATATATGCAATCAAGTATTCAATTCAGATAGGAGATTGTAATAGTGGTAACATGAAATATTGTATACAAGCTCAACCAAAACTGCTTTCAGTATACAAATCCAACAATCTCCCACTTATACTAAAGCAAACTTTTAGTATACAATGTGTCTCTCTACTAGCTATTACAAACAAAACCATCACTTTGCTTCTCCCACTTATACAAAAGTTTCCTTTCTAAGTGGGTGCCATCAAGCGCAATCCAAGTCCTCGAACGTGCACTTTGTATACTTTTTGTGGCAGGCTCTTTGTGAATGGATCCGCTAGGTTATCCGTCGTATCAATTTTTTCAATCAGCACATCCCCTCGTCTCACGATTTCTCGTATGACATGGTACTTTCTCTCTATGTGTTTGGTCGCCTTGTGGGTCCATGGTTCCTTCGAGTTTGCCATCGCACTGAGTTATCACGATGAAACTATGATACTCTTGGGCAAACCGGTACCACACCTAGATCCATGAGGTCGTTCTTGAACCATCTGACCTCCTTAGCTTAGCATCCGGCGGCTACATATTCGGCTTCCATGGTAGAGTCCGCAATGCATCGCCGCTTTGCACTCCGCCAGATACGGATCCACCTCCCAAGGTAAACACATAGCCGAGGTAGACTTTTTCTCAACACGGTCGACTTAGAAATCGAGTGCAGATAACCCAAAGGCATTAGACTATCTCGCATGGTAAACTAGCCTATAATCTCGAGTCCTTTTCGGTGCTTGAGTATATGCTTTCTCGCAATCCAATGAGCTTGTCGAGGTTAGATCGATATCTAGCTACTATGACTACCGCATAGCGGATATCGGGTCTCGTACATAGCATTGCGTACATGAGACTTCCTACGGCGGAGCGTAAGGAACTTGTCTCATTTCTCTATCTCCTTTGCAGTCATAGGTGATCGCTCCTTAGATAAAGGAACGCCATGCCTGAAAGGTAGCAATCCTTTGTTGGCGGTCTGCATACTAAAACGAGTAATCACAGTATCAATGTAAGACGCCTGAGATAAGCTCAACATTTTCCTCTTGCGATCTCGGTAAACCTTGATCCCAAGAATGTACGCGTCTCCTAAGTCTTTCATTTGAAACGATCGGATAACCAACTCTTTCGCCCGATAACAACTTCGCATTGTTGCCAACTAGAAGAATGTCATCTACATAAAGTGCAAGAAATACCACATCACCGTTGACATCTAAACGATACACACAACTCTCGCTAGGCAACCTGGTAAATCCATGGGACTTTACCACCTCGTCAAAGTGTAAGTTCCAGGATCGTGAGGCTTGCTTAAGCCCATAAATGAACTTCTTAAGTTTCCATACTAGATGCTCTTCACCCTTCACCACATAACCTTGGGTTCTGCGATATAGATGTCTCTACCTTCCTCAAGGTAACCGCTTAGAAAAGCGGTTTTCACGTCCATTGCCAAACCTCGCGGTTGAGTGGGCTGCTATGGCGGAAGAATTACGATGGACTTGAGCATTGCTACTGCGAAAAGGTCTCATCGAAATCGATGTCCTCTATCCGAGTGTACCCTTTCGCCACAAGCACGGCTTTAAAAGCGAAACCTCTCCATCTAAATCTCTTTCCTCTTGTACCCACTTACTACCTATGGCTTCCTTGCCATCCGGTAGAGGTGTCTTTTCGTATACATCCATAGTCATTATGGACTCGATTTCTAAGTCCATAGCGGTGTGCCATAATCTTGCATCAATGTCTTGTATCGCCTCATTGTATGTCCATGGGTTGATTATTGCTGCTTTCGTTTCACGGGACTAAATCAAGATTCACCCATGAACATAAATCGCTCGGGTTGACGAACAACCTCCCACTACGACGGGCGCCATCGCACAATGGCAACGGTGGATGCAATAACGTGGTTCTCATCTTGCACAACTTGTCGGATAGGAGCCACTTGTGCGGCCGTATCTCCAAAGGAACTCGACCCACTTCAATTTCTTGAAGTATCGATGTCGATCCTCCCACTGACACGACATCTCGTACATTTGGCTTAATCGGTGGTGGAATACGATCATCTTCTAATTCCTCAAGAATGATTTCAACTTTGGATTTATGGTTTGTCGTATAATCCTCTTCTAAGAATCGGGCATTAGTGCTAATAATGACCTTCGATCCTTAGACTATAGAATAAACCACCTTCGTTCCTCTAGGATAGCCAATAAACACCTTGCATCGATCTAGCCTCCAACTTGTCGCCTTCTTGTTCAAAGACACATGTCCGGATCGCCCATATCCTTATGTGGCTTAAACTAGTCATACCAAACCACAACTCGAAGGGGTCTTTTCGATGACTTGGATGGTACTAGATTTAGTAAGTATGTCACCGCTTCTAAGGCATACCCCGAATGAAATAGGTAATGTTGCATAACTCATCATTGATCTAACCATTTCTAAAAGAGTCCTATTTCTTCGCTCGACACACCATTTCTTTGTGGTGTGCACGGTGTAGTGAGTGGGAGGTAATCCCACATCGCACCAAATAGTCCATAAACTTCGTTCGAGGTATTCGCCACCGCGATCGAATCGCGATGACTTGATACTCTTACCAAGCTTCGTCTCCACTTCCTCCTTGAACTCTTTGAATTTCTCAAAGCATTCGGACTTGCGGTGAAGCGGTATACGTGCCGCACCTCGAGTAATCGTCGATGAAAGTGACAAAATACTGCGTACCTCCATGAGCTTGTGTGGACATCGGTCCACACGGTCGAATGGACTAGTTCCAACACTTCTTTGGCTCTATAACCCTTTGAAGGGTCCGGTCGACATCTTACCTCTATACAGATTCGCGGATCGGGAACAGATGGCGTGAGATTACCCAACGCCCATTCTTAGCCAGTCTTTGGATCCTATTTAGATTGATGTGACCTAATCTAAGATGCCAGAGAAATATGGTGTCATCTTGCAAAGAAAACTTTCTCTTTTTAAGGTTTGTAGATGATGCAACATAGTTATAGGTATTATGTTTTGCAGAAATAGTATAAAGCGAATTATATAATGTGCCAACACGTATAACCGTCATTTCTTATGATAGAAACACCACTATCAAAAATAACGAGAATATCCATGAATAAATAATTTGAAACGAAACAAGGTTTTACGAAACTCCGCACATATAAAGCGTCTTTTAAAACTAAAGCTGTTGTCTCAAACATAAAGTAACATCTCCGATCGCAACGGCCTCGACTTTCGCCACGTTGCCCATGGAGATCGTTATCTCGCCATCATCTGACTCCCTTGTCCGCAGAACCCACGCAGGTGTAACAAACATGATCGATCGCACCGTGTCTACTACCCATGAATGAGTAGAACAAGTCGCTAAACATGTTTCCATTACTAAAGCAAATGGCGTACCTTGAGCCTCGAGCTTGGGGCACTTAGCCTTCCAATGCCCGCCTCACCGCACTTGAAGCATTTGCCCTTCTCCTTCGGCTTTTCAAACCATTGGTAGAGCCCTTTGTATTACTCCCACTCTTTCTTTAGCCTTAGCATCTCTTGAATTCCACTTTTCCTTTTCATCTTCGATAAAGCGTTGGTTTTCTTTGAGGTGCGTACTAAAGATCTGTGCACCTTTGCCCATTTTATGCGTTCTTCCGTTACTAGATCCTCTTGCAATGAATCTAGAGTATAACTCTTATCATAAAGGACTGCTTTATAACGGAAGTCATCAAAAGACTTGGCAAAGTGTTGAGGATCATATCGATTCTGAACACGTCATCAATATATCCTCCAACCAACTCGAGCTCTCCGAAGAGATTGATCATTTGCTCTACATGGTCATGCACCGAATCGCTTTCCTTCATTGAACTTGACATTATTGATTTTGTCAAGTTATGACAAGCGATTCTGTCCGACTCCTTATACGATTTCATAAGATTTAGCCATATCGTGGCTGCATCTTCCATCTCTTGATGCTGGAGTTGCAAGGACTCGCACATGGTGACCAAAAGAAGGCACTTTGCCATTCTATTTGATTTGTCTCATTTCTCGTGCTCCTTGCGCTCCTCATCAGTAGATGAATCGTCTAGAGGCTTGGGACGGGTGTAGTGAGTACAAATAGATTTTCTTCTGCAGTAAGAACATTCTCAATGTTTCGTTTCCACTCGATAAAATTCAAACCGGATAAGGGATTTTGTGCGAGCATATTGATAATCGGTGTAAGAGACATATCTGAAAAGATAATGTAAACACATAAGCATACGATCGCACATAATTCGTAACAACAATATCGTAACCTTTTGATAAAACAATATTAATTGAAACCTCCAATCGCCCAAGGAATTCCACATGCAAGCCACGCGTGTGGACGTTTACACATGAACCCCTCGACCAGACTAAAATATACCTTTTAGTCGTTTAATTTGAATCCATGTCAACTTATCCTTATGACAAATGAAATTAATGATTGGACCTTACTAGACCACATCACTATCGCAAGAAGGGACTTCGCGGGAAGTTGTACTCGAGGTGATGTCTAGCAATGACCATAATTTTAACGATGAAAATGAATTCTTAGAATTGGCATACTCACTAGGACCATACCGCCCAATCCAAATTCCTTTGTTATCTCATTTTAAATCTATCTCTAGAGAACTTATGAAAATCGCACATGCAAGCCACGCGTGTGGGCGTTTACACATGAAACTCCCACTTCTCAATAGATTTAAAATGTTTTATTTAGAAATCTCATCTAACAAACTCATGATAAGCAAAGGCAAGCAAGCCACGCATATGGGCGTTTACTCACGGTCGTCTCACTTTGTTTAGAGATCAAAAGTGGAGGTCTTGACATGTTAATTTAAAATTAATATGTCGGGTTACTTGCTTAGTCTTTTTGTTCAAAAGGTTTGTCCATGCAGATCACGTAATCTAGCATGCTTTTCTATAGAACTCAACATGTAAAACATGCTTGCGAGAATTCTAAAATATGCTTGAAAACGCGATAAACCTAGCATGCTTACTATGCGCATCCAATCACGAAAACATATATTATGTTTGTTCACGTAATTTAAACATACATAGCATGCTTCGCATAATTTAAACATCCACGACATGCTATGAGCGATTAAAATAAAATAAAACGTTCATCGTGGCCACTCGTGGAACACACTTTCGCCTAATCTATTACATAGAATTGCAAAGTCAGATCTTCATTAACTTGAAAAATGGGCCTCGCATGCACGGGCACGGACCGGATTCGTCAAACCGGATTCGGGCGGAAAATCTGGTTCGGCCGGAAAACGCAGGTGCAGGCGAGTTTGGGCGGGTTGGCCCAAAATAGCTTAAAATGGGTGGGCGCGCGCTGAGAACAGCCCGTGCGCGCCCAAGACACTGCCGCCGCCCACTCTCGCGCGCCGCGCTCTCGCGTGCTCGCTCGCGGGATGCCTCGCGATCGCGAGCGGCCGTGACCCACGCGAGCAGCGTCGCGTCATGCGCTCACTCCTTGCCAGCGTGCTTGGCGCCTCGCCTCGGATCGACCTCACGACCGCGAGCCCGCCGGCGCCGGGATCTCACGCGACAACGTGTGCCCGTCGCCCGCGCGGGAATCTCGCGCGACAAACGCGCGCATCCTTCCCGGATGCGGGCGCCGCAAACACCGACGAAGCGCGTCGAGTTCGCGCTTCGGCGCCCGGCCGGTGCCGAGGCTTCCGTGCGTGAAGCGCGATCCCGCACCCGACTATCGAGCCGTGTCGCCCGCGTCGCCCATCCGCCGTCTTTGTCGCGCGCATGGCGCCGGCGGTGTGCCGCGGCGCCGAAGCACGCACGCGTGCGTCGCCAAGACACCTCGCACCGCGCGCGTAATAATCAAACGTGAATTAATCCAGCAGAGCGATATCGATCCCGGCTCGATACCAATTGTAGGAAAATCGATTTTAACCTCTCCCGAGGATCTATCTTGGATGTTTAATTCACCATACATTGATTATATTCCTAGCATGCACCTATATAATTAATTGAAACACGTTGAGGTTTTCTCGTGTTTACCTTTGAATCTGTCGGGGATGAACGGATCGAGACTCGTGCTTTGACCTTCTGGACTGTATCCCGGTTGCCCAATCTCCAACGTCGAATGAGGACGATCTATGGAGAATGCTACAGAAAATCACCCTAATCCTCTCTACCAAGTTTTCGAAAATCTATCCTAAAGCTATAGGAATTCTCGAAAATAAATGAATGGATAGTTGAAGATTAGCTTTGATCTTATCTCTTACCTTATATTTATAATGTATTACCATAATCCCATAAGGAAAGGATCCATGCATATCCATAAATATAATAATATCTTTATTGGATAAAGAGAATCAAATCCTTACCATAGAGAGTAGGGGGCTCCGATTTCCATGTAGCTACGGGCCTGGATGGGCCAGCCCAGGGATCAAATGCAAGGAATAAAGATGAGCCTCAAATAAATTAATTATCTTATGTTCAACCCAGAACATAAATTAATTTATAAACATTCATTCATGCCACTAGAGAATAAATCTTGACTTACCCTTTATTACCGAAGGTGAGTCGAGACTTGCACTTAGACATTCGAATCCCGTATTTAAGATATCGCACGTCCATTAATTATTTAGAGCATTACATTGCTTAAAATAATTAATATCTTCAATTCCTTAAGTAGTACCACTCAACCTTATTAGTGTACTTGAGCTAACTCAACTGCGGGGTTTAGTACAATAAACCTTTGAGCTCCTTAAGGGGCCATCATCCTAAACGGATACGGTGACTCGATATAGATAACTAGCATGACATCAAGACCGCTACCACCCAAGATGCGGAGAATATTGGGTTAGAACATATAACCCTCACCCATAAGAAGTCAAGTGATGGTCAAGAACTCATACTCACCTAATACCTTATCGAGGTTTAGATCATCGTAAGTCACCGAGATCTAGGTTCTTCACGACGGTCGGATAGAAGAACTCATCTCATCGTGATCCATCAATATGTCGAGACGCATGCTAGCATGACAAACAACCAAGTCAAGTCACTTCTTATCTATCTTGCACTTATACCGACAACTCGTTTTCAAGTTGTCTCGGTAGTGATTCTTTTATATCTCATTAAGCTTGTCGATCATACGGACTTACGTGATCTTCTACACATCGTATGATCTAACTTATATATGAGATAAGGGGACACGGATATATGCAATCAAGTATTGATTCGATAGGAGATTGTAATAGTGGTAACAGAAACATTGTAAACAAGCTCAACCAAAGCGCTTTCGAGATATCAAATCCAACAATCATATGATCCACATATGACATATCATGAGACCTCATATTTCTTTTCTATCATAAATTTCGAAAATTTCAATTTATTTTTCGAAAATTTTAATTAATCCACATAATATATTATTATTATTATCATATATCAATAATATGACATAATATTTATCATATACAACTTGTATATCACTATTTCATGCCTTTGTAAATTTCGAAATTACCATCTCATAATATTCCATATTTTTCCAAAGAATTCCACATAAAATCATATAATTTTGAACATTAATAACTATCATTATTTCATGTTCAAAACAACAATTAAAATTCATGTACATCAACATATAAGTCTTACATAATTTCGATCATGGCATAAAATTTCATAACATGCTAAACTTTGTATTATAATAATGATACATGCTTATAAACGTCATCTGAACATATTTAGTTAATAACTTCGACATATAGCATAGATTTCACGTATGTCACATAATTTTCGAAAGCATGTCACAAAACATATCATATATGAATTCCTAATATTTTTGCATAAAATAGTAAGGGTTGTAGGGTTTCTAACCTTCTAGTTGATTTCGATCGACGTCGGCGATGTTTTCCTATCTACGATCGAAGAGTACTTCGGAGAACACTCTCAATTTTCTTAGTATTTTCGGTTATGAGGTATGGTATGGGGGTGGTCTCCTATTTATAGAGTTTATAAAGTGTATTTAATCATTACTTTATAAAATATCTTAATATAAAGTCAAAAATTACAACTCATTTTTATCTCCTTAATTTTCGGTCCTATCAAGTTGTATATGAGACAAATTTGATCTTATCTTATACTTTAATTATTCATCATATCTTATCTTCTTAAAATTATAACATATCTAGGTGTAAAAATCAAAATACAACTCATACCTTATCTTGTAGTCATTTTCGGCCACCTCCTTTTTATAAGAGATAATTATTTTATTTTATCCTAAAGTTTATTATGTTATCTTATTAATTAATTAATATTTCTTATAATTATCATAGAATAAATGAATTATCACTTTATGTAATGTATATGACATTTTCGATCACCTTTAGAACCTTAGGATAGATTTTTATTTTTTTCTATATCATATACTTTAATATTATCATATAATAATATAACTTTTGAAAATTCAACATTTTCAACTTTAGGATAAGGTGTCATTATAATAAGGTTGGAAATTAAATTTTCTTAACTTATAAAGTCAAAAATTTTGGCCATTAATGGACAAAACCATAGGTTACTTGTTTCAATTGATAACCATCTCTATTTTACACCTAATAATATACTCACTTTATAATTATAGCCCCTCATTAATTAAAGCATAATATTTTTATCCATTTCACACCTTTAAGTCCAAATTTTCGGCCCTCATGTAATATATATGATACATATTTTATTTTCTTCCAATAAATAGCTATGTGACATAATATAGATGTTAGATGATAATTTAAATCATAGGAAAATTAATTAAAATCAATTCTATGTACTAAAGTAAAGTTATCGGTAAATAATTCGAAATTAATGATAAATTATCAAACTTTTATTCTTTTCATAACTAATATTATTTTCATGAAGAATTTACATAAATATAATGATCTTATATCATAAAATAAATTTTTGGAATAATTCTTAGATTTCCCCAATTTTTTCGAAACTAGGGTTTTCTAGAATTTAAATTTCACAAAATTCCATTCTTATCCTATTTCATAGATTTCGAAATTTATACAATTTCTAGGAGATAAGATTGATCTAAAAATCATGATATTTATCAAGTATTAAAGGTTGTGCAATTAAATAAATTATTACATAAAATCATGCATCATTTTCAAAAATCACATAAAATAACACCTTATTTTCGAAATTATGCAAGCTAATATCCAAAATATTATCTCCTATTATATTTATCACATTTCTACAAATTTCTAAGAGATAAACATTATCCATGCTTAGTCATAACCTTATCCTATCATTTTATAAAAATATCATAGCATACTTATCACAAAAATGTCATTTTCAAATCCTTATCACATACACCTCAAAATTTCGAAAATCATGCTTAGCTATAAAGATATTTATCTTATCATATACTACAAGATAAACATGACAACTCATCACATAAAATCAAGTGGTCACATATTAAATCACAAATTAATCACTTATTCTCTATTTTTTCGAAAATCACCAAATAATAAGGAAAATATTTCATTTTTCTTCCTTAGTGTAAATAATATTCCAAATATACTTAAAACATATTTACTTACTATTAAAAATTATTTCATTAAGAAATTTTCGATTTTACTCAAAATTTGACGACTACCGACATTCGTTTTCATACTTGTTTCTATCGTACTATTCCTTCTTTATTTTCAAAATTTTTAAACCCAGAAATTCGGGGTATTACATTCTACCCCCCTTAAAGAAATTTCTTCCTTGAAATTTTCGTATTCTCACATCGTTCTCTTTTCCTTCTCCATATTGCATTCTCAATTCCAACGTTGGTACCTCGTACCCATTTGATCGTCGTATGCCATTAACTTTTATTCACATCGACTCTTTTCTAAATCTCCAATTTCATATGTCTAATACCCTTATGTTTTCTAGTCGTATCTATTCAACTATCGATTCTTATAGACGGTGAGTCATATGTCCAAATCTAAGTTTAAGCGAACATATGCTAACGTCGTATCTTTAGTCTTTGATGAAGAAGGTTCGTCTCCCTTTATCTCGTTTCGTGCTATGTTCTAAAATACTCGCGTATAATCTTATAATATCGTAATCTTGAAGTTCCCATAGCAATAATATAATCACAAGTATGTTGAAAGAGTAGTTATACCTGTCGGGTTGTTCTGGTCATTTTCACGTTGCTGTTGATTGATAGCATAGACTCTTGGTTTTTGTCGCTGAGCTTGTCGTGGTGGATTAGGTCTACCTATTATCCCTTGTCCTAGTTGTGGGCAGTCACTTGCAAAGTGCCCTTGTTGACCACATCTAAAACAGTTCACAGGTCCAGCTAAGCAAGGACCAATGTGATGCCTATGGCATTGTGGACATTGAGGGCCAGTTAGTTTTCGTTGGTTGTTTCTACCTTGTCCTAAAGTCATTTGACGACTTTGTCCTTGTCCTTGAATCCATTGTGGTCTTAGATTTCCTTGCCATGGCCTTCTTCCGGCCTGATTATAGTAATTGCCCTTAGGGTTGTCCTCCCATTTCCTCTTTCCTTTATCCGCTTGGACTAGTGATGGCTTTATTTCCGGTAATGCTTCTTCTATATCCAAGGCTCTTCCTAATGCCTCGGTATAGGTCATTACTCCATGGCTGGCAAGAGATATCCTAATCTCATGCCTTAATCCCGATCTAAACTTATCAGCCATCTTTTCATCAGTATCTACTTGATGTGGTGCAAACCTTGCCATGTCACAAAATACTCGATCGTATTCGGTGACCGACCTATTTCCTTGTTTAAGATTGAAAAATTCAATCTCTTGTTTCTTCCTATAGCTTTTCGGGATATACTTATCATATAACATCGTCTTAAAATCTTCCCAAGTAAAATCCTCCATCTGCTCGGGAGTCATGATTTTCCTTCTCGCTTCCCACCAAAAATCGGCGGATCCCGTAATTTGAAAAGTAACACAAGAGAGTCTTTCTTGATCCGTGCAATGCAGAAATTGAAAATCCTTTCTATAGCCCTTACCCATTGCTCGGCTTCCTCTTCGCTTCCAGCCCATGAGCGTGGGTGGATTTTGTTTAAGAAACAATTCCTCTACCCTACGGCGGTGGTGGTGGTTGAAGTTCTGGTTCCGGAGTTTCTTCTCCTCTCCCACGTCTCAATTCTCTTCTAGGAGGCATTCTTTATTGTTTTAAACAAAACAATTTATCAATATTCAATCATCACTTAGCACATAACATTATTATGCGCATGGAATATAACATATCATATCCTTGATATCATTCCACCAAAACGTCACGCAACATGTAGCATCAAAATGCCTCAACGAGGACTTTTCTATATATTAGTTTTATAACGATTGGTCTCTTTAACTAAGTACATAACGTGATGCCCTTTTTACACCAAAATTTTGACACCACTAAACATACTAACTACAAAATGTCACCAGACTACGTTTACTATATATATATGCTAACCATACTATCTACCTCATAACTGACTTTATAAGTCTTACTATATCTAAGTATTCTATGCCCCCGAGGGTCCCTCGTCAGAATCGTTCTTCTTGTTTGAAAATTTTCCTGTCTCCAGATACGTTTTTGCCTCTTTTATAAGACGATCCAAGTCCTTTGAGAGCGATCGAAATCCTTTAAAGTATCGGGTTGCTTATTTCTCCATGTAGTAGCTCTTGTCTCCATGTAGGGTTGTGATGGTACTGGTAGCTCTCCCAATCCTCTCGGGCGATAAGATCCTGTCCATTGGCCATTCTCGTCTATTTCTTGTACAACTGACGGGACATATCTCGGCCCGGTGTATGGAATTTCTTAGTACAACCATTCCTTCATTTTCTCACGTTGTCCATCCAGCTTAGGAAAAAGGCCAGGTCCCATGGGTGCTGCTCCATATACGTCGCATGTATATTTGAGCTGGCTAACAAATTCTGGTAAATCTGCCAGAACCTCTGAGTTTTCTTTGTAGAAAACATACTCCCTTGCTATTTCTCTTGCATAGCCTTGCCAATCTATCGGCAAACGGCGGATGAGACGTTGGATACCATCCAGATCCGTTACTCCATGGTTATGAGCCTCCATCCACAGTTGTAAGAACTCGTCCAAGAATTGTCCAAGATCGGTGCCTAATTTGTAGTAAAAGAGTCGATACTCCCTTGTGAGTTCTAAGTCCGAAGCATATGTACTTTTACCCGTATCATTCCCGTTTCATGCCATCTGAATACAGATAGTTCTAAGTAAGTCTGTTTTAAACTTAAAAGCAATGGGGGGAAACTTAAATCATAAGGATTTCTTAAGGAACTAAACTTCACAAAATTTTGTGAACATAAGCTCATACTTATCTTATTTCTCATTTATCATTCTAATCCCCAAGTTCATCTATCGCTCTAGATTAATTCGAGTAAGCAACAGTAGATTATGTCGCGTAGAATCTCATATGAGAAAATTATGCCCACATCACGAGTGATATTCGTTCATCGAAGCTTCCATTCCTTTACGTAGCATTCCAATTCACGTTCGTCAAATCGATCTTAAAAGCATTCTAAGTTCTCAAGTTCTCGTGTTTCATCAAACACTACGTTATACATAGAAGAGAATTTCCTATGATCTCGTTCAATCTAAGTTCTTCTTGAGACTTAAAGCTCATCTATGTTCTTTTGAAAATCAAAACAATTTCACAATTCAACTTTGTTTCATAAACAAACTTTTCATTCAAACTTACTGACATATAACTCTATATATGTCCTTTCATCAATACTCATATACCCCCCGGGTATAAGCTTTTCATCATAACAAAATGATCATATACCAACCGGGTATGAACTTAAACTTCTTCAGACAAACCACTTGTTTATCTTATCATCAATGAATTATCACAATTCAAAGCTATTCACTTTCTCTTTCAACGGAATGTCCTACTTTAAAAACATTTTTCACAGATGTTTTCTTAAAACTGTAACATAACTTTTCAAAACTTTTAAAACCATACCTTTCTTATCAGAACTCTCTTTTCCTTGCTGGTTGAGCGTGATGAACAGGAGCGTTGAGCGGTGATGACTGCTTCATAAAAAGTCTAGTGATTCAAGTCAGACTTTGAATAGAAAGAATATTTTTGGTTCAAAGCAAACGAACTGCTCTGATACCACTCTGTCACAGCCCGGTTTGGCTAATCCTTACCGGACAGTGACTTGGGGTTTGGTTTAAGTAAATGTAAAAGAATAGGATTTTCAACTCATTTCAACTACGAAGAAGTATGGATTTCCAAGCATGAACGAGATTAAGGATGGAACAAAATGACTTATATAAAGAGTTGATACGAAGGTTCGGACAAAACAGCAACTCTTACAAAGCTTTCAACAGGAATATCAAGAACTTAACATAGTAACAAACTATAACAGAGTTCAAGAGTTTTGGCAGCGGAATAAAACGTGTGAGACATGCATATGGAGATGCATTCTCAAGGCGAACCAAAAATACTTCATACTACTTGACAAAAGATTCCGCTCAACTCCCGCTCTGTTCCATCACCCGCTCTGTTCCATCACCCGCTCAACCTGCACATTTAAAAACAAACATGCAGGGCTGAGTACAAAGATGCACTCAGTGGACACATGCCGAAAACATTTTACTTTACGAAATATTGTATTGCCATCATCACAGTAAAACACAAGGGTTTTATTGAAAAGACCTTGTGCTTACTAAAACATTTTCATCATTTCTCAAATTTGACTGGCCAGTCATTTTCTCAACAACGTATATTCCAAGTCGGCTATGGATAAACGCGCCGGGAGGGAGGCCTCCCTTCACCCGGACGCACGACTGATCGCAACCGGCGATTCAGAAAACTGATCGCAACCGACGATTCAGAAGCTAAAGTGTACACAACCCTAGCTAGGATTTCTCCCTTACTCCTCTAGCATAGGATCCGAATTCGTAACTTCCTGTTGCCCCAGGCAACCCGAATGGACATATACAAAACATAAAACATTTTTGGCAGACAATATCGTATCTCAACATTTCTAGTATAAGAAAGTAGTAAAGTAATAACAGTAAATACTTTTGAAAAATCTTTTTCCAAGAAAGCTCGTAAATGGTTTTGATCAGAAAGCCCACCTCGAGAACTTATAGTTCTTACGTCACTAGTTCACTTTCCGTTTTCTTTCTTCTTCGAGCAGGATCATTTTCAACGTGAGAAACGAGGTTTAGTACATCGCTATACTTTTTCGGTAATCATTGATTCGAAACAACGGACTTACTAACATCAATCCTTTTAACGTCAAGGATCCAAATATCATACTTTAACCACTATTATACTTATCGCGTCTCGAAGGGATATAATATTCCATCCTTTCATTCTTTCCTTAGTTCAAATCATTCCGTATCACGTATAAACCCTTAATTTCATAACTACTTCGTAACGTACTAACTTTACTTCTCATCTTACATATATATATACTCAATTTCTAACGTATTCACAGTCATATCCTCATATGTCTCAACTTTTCACGTATCATATCATATGATCCACATATCACATATCATGAGACGTCATATTTCTTTTCTATCATAATTTTCGAAAATTTCAATTTATTTTTCGAAATTTTTTATTAATCCACATAATATATTATTATTATCATATATCAATAATATGGCATAATATTTATCATATACAACTTGTATATCACTATTTCATGCCTTTGTAAATTTCGAAATTACCATCTCATAATATTCCATATTTTTCCAAAGAATTCCATATAAAATCATATAATTTTGAACATTAATAACTATCATTATTTCATGTTCAAAACAACAATTAAAATTCATGTACATCAACAAATAGGTCTTACATAATTTCGATCATGGCATAAAATTTCATAACATGCTAAACTTTGTATTATAATCATGATACATGCTTATAAACGTTATCTGAACATATTTACTTAATAACTTCGACATATAGCATAGATTTCACGTATGTCACATAATTTTCGAAAGCATGTAACAAAACATATCATATATGAATTCCTAATATTTTTGCATAAAATAGTAAGAGTTGTAGGGTTTCTAACCTTCTAGTTGATTTCGATCGACGTCGGCGATGTTTTCCTATCTACGATCGAAGAGTACTTCGGAGAACACTCTCTATTTTTTTCTCTTCCTTTTCTCTCTATTTTCTTAGTATTTTCGGTTATGAGGTATGGTATGGGGGTGGTCTCCTATTTATGGAGTTTATAAAGTGTATTTAATCATTACTTTATAAAATATCTTAATATAAAGTCAAAAATTACAACTCCTTTTTATCTCCTTAATTTTCGGTCCTATCAAGTTGTATATGAGACAAATTTGATCTTATCTTATACTTTAATTATTCATCATATCTTATCTTCTTAAAATTATAACATATATAGGTGTAAAAATCAAAATACAACTCATACCTTATCTTGTAGTCATTTTCGGCCAACTCCTTTCCATAAGAGACAATTATTTTATTTTATCCTATAGTTTATTATGTTATCTTATTATTTAATTAATATTTCTTATAATTATCATAGAATAAATGAATTATCACTTTATGTAATGTATATGACATTTTCGATCACCTTTAGAACCTTAGGATAGATTTTTATTTTTTTCTATATCATATACTTTAATATTATCATATAATAATATCACTTTTGAAAAGTCAACATTTTCAACTTTAGGATAAGGTGTCATTATCATAACGTTGGAAATTAAATTTTCTTACCTTATAAAGTCAAAATTTTCGGCCATTAATGGATAAAACCATAGGTTACTTGTTTCAATTGATAACCATCTCTACGTTACACCTAATAATATACTAACTTTATAATTATAGCCCCTCATTAATTAAAGCATGATATTTTTATCCATTTCACACCTTTAAGTCCAAATTTTCCTCCCTCATGTAATCTATATGATACATATTTTATTTTCTTCCAATAAATAGCTATGTGACACAATATAGATGTTAGATGATAATTTAAATCTTAGGAAAATTAATTAAGATCAATTCTATGTACTAAAGTAAAGTTATCGGCAAATAATTCGAAATTAAGGATAAATTATCAAACTTTTATTCTTTTCATAACTAATATTATTTTCATGAAGAATTTACATAAATATAATGATCTTATATCATAAAATAAATTTTTGGAATAAGTCTTAGCAATTTCCCCAATTTTTTTGAAACTAGGGTTTTCTAGAATTTAAATTTCACAAAATTCCATTCTTATCCTATTTCATAGATTTCGAAATTTATACAATTTCTAGGAGATAAGATTGATCTAAAAATCATGATATTTATCAAGTATTAAATGTTAATTATTACATAAAATCATGCATCATTTTCGAAAATGACATAAAATAACACCTTATTTTGAAATTATGCAAGCTAATATCCAAAATATTATCTCCTATGATATTTATCACATTTCTATACATTTCTAAGAGATAAATATTATCCATGCTTAGTCATAACCGTATCCTATCATTTTATAAAAACATCATAGCATACTTATCACAAAAATATCATTTTCAAATCCTTATCACATACACCTCAAAATTTTGAAAATCATGCTTAGCTATACAAGATATTTATCTTATCATATACTCCAAGATAAACATGACAACTCATAACATAAAATCAAGTGATCATATATTAAATCACAAATTAATCACTTATTCTCTATTTTTTCGAAAATCACCAAATAATAAGGAAAATATTTCCTTTTTCTTCCTTAGTGTAAATAATATTCCAAATATACTTAAAAACATATTTACTTACTATTAAAATTATTTCATTAAGAAATTTTCGATTTTACTCAAAATTTGACGACTACCGACGTTCGTTTTCATACTTGTTTCTATCGTACTATTCCTTCTTTATTTTTGAAATTTTTAAACCCAGAAATTCGGGGTATTACATCTTTTCTCAAATCCAACTCTCTTTCACTGCATAATCGATACACTACAATACCTTACTCTTTCGCGGCCTGATATAGCTTTCATAGTTAACAAACTCAGTCAATTCCTCCACTATCCCACTGACCTTCAGTGGAAAACTTGTCGACGGTTGCTCAGGTACCTCAAGGGCACCATTCACTATAATCTGGCTTTCCACCCTTCCACATCTCTCAATGTTACAGCCTTCTCGGACACGGACTGGGCGGGCTCGCTCGATGATCGCAAGTCCACTGGTGGCTTTTGTGTTTTCCTCAGTTCCACCTTGATTTCTTGGAGTTCCAAGAAGAAAAAGGTGGTCTCACGTAGCTCTATTGAATCAAAGTATCGTGCTCTCGCGGACACCGCTGTTGAAGTCATTTGGATACAGTCATTGCTTCAAAAAATTGTATTAAGATAAATCATACACCTATTCTTTGGTGTGACAACAAAAGTGCGGGGGCTATAGCATCTAATCCATTTTATCATGCTCGAACGAAGCATATTGAGATCGACACGTATTTCGTCAGAGACAAAGTACAGAAGAAAGAACTTGATGTGTGTTACGTTTCCACTACTAATCAAATAGCTGATATGTTCACAAAACTCATTCATGTTGTTCGCTTAAGTCACTTGCTTGAAAGTTTTCCAATTGAGAAATGATAGATAGTTTAGTTTGAGTACGAGTTGTATTGAATACAAAGTTGTAAGCCGTGCATGGCGTTGTGCAATTACAGCTCAAAACAGAATTAGTTAGCAGCTGTTAAAGGCGGTTAGTTAGTTAGGTTAGTTAAGAATCTGTTGTAACTTAATCCATGCAAAATGATGCATGCAGTTTCTCTATAAATTCTGTAAACACAGCGAAATGAAACGAGTTTGGTTTTATTCATTTCATTCCTTGCGTCCATCTTTCTTTGTCTGTCTTTGCTCAGTTTATGTTAACATGTAGTATCTAAGTACATATTCTAATTTCAAAGTTGATGAGTTTTTCGACAGTTAATCCTTCTTTTTATTGTGAGGTTGTTCTGAAAAATCAATCTCACTCTTTTCATTATGAACACGATCTTACTTATCTAAATTAAAGTTTGACAAATAGCTGGAGATGTGTTAGGTAGTAAGGGTGTTGAAGAGAAACTACGCGATATATCAATGATAGTTGAAAATTTTGTCTATTATTTTCATTCCTAAAGAAAACGATATCAGAGCGATACTTCTGGATCTAATATATAATTGTATGTCGTTGAGTTTCGACGAATAATCATTTTACGTTGTAATTTATAAATATAAATTCATAAAATTTAACTTTATACTTGACTAGAGTTCGATCATTTCAAAATTGTTGATTCTGACAAAAAGCATAGAGATGGAACAATATGATGAGGCTATGAGGCTTGGGTTCACCATCTGCACATGCTATAATATATATATATATATATATATATATATATATATATATATATATATATATATAACGTGAGAACTTTTTTCGAGAATGTGAAAACCAAAATGATGAATTTGGGATGAAAGTTGATGAATCCGTTGAAAAATTTACTGAATCCAAAAAAATAAAATTTTCACCCATCATGGGATTCGAACCCTGAGTGAAAATTCTGAATTTTTGGATTCAGTAATTTTTCCAGCAGATGCATTAACTATCATAACGAATTCATTTTGTTTACACTGAATTTTCATAGTTCTGAGTTCCCATGTTAAAAATGGTTCTTATTTGAACCCCTCTCTCGATCTATAAAAACTAAGAACCACAAGAATTCAAAATGAATCAAATGAATATACTATGAAAGTTAATTAATCTGATAGGAAAGTTACTGAATACAAAAATATGAAATTTTTTGCCTAGGTTCGAATCCCATGAGGGGCGAAAATTCTAATTTTTTAGATTCAGTAACTTTCCCTACGGATTTAATTATTAAATTTCACAGTGAATTCATCGTTTTTTGATTTTCACGTTACGCTAAAAATAATTTTTACATTAACTCTCTCATATATATACTAATACTCATCCCAAATTCGATTAATTACTCGAAGACGTTTAAATTTATAAAAATATAAGTTGTTATAATAATTGGTTATTAACACAATAAAGATCGAATATTACAAAGCAAACATTAATAATAAATATTGATAAATGTTCGGACTCATCTAGAATGTATATACTCATACCCGTTAACAAACATGGATTTTTCAGTGTTTTTAAAGCGTATACGTGACTTAATTGATAGTAAAAATCATGTTTAGACTTAGTATTTGATTAGTTTTATTTTAATTTGAAGAATTGATACTCATAAGCAACTTTTGTAATTTTTTCAGAAAAATTGGAGTACGAATTGAAGAGTTAAAAGTAGATAGGATTTAAGTACATCTCGATAGAAATCCGTATGCACAAACGATTCGCAATTCGGAGTTCAGATGAGAGAGAACGAGCAAAAATAAGAAAGTTGCACGGTCTGCTGCGAACCTGGCGAGAATTTTTGAATTTTCGGGATTTTCCCTATTTTTGTGTATTTTGATTCTTAGTTGGATCCAATTACCTTCTTCCACTATGATTGATCCTTTTTGGATCAATTACCTTATTCAACTATAGTTTATCTCTGTTATGATTCCTATACCTATCCAATCCTTTTAGGCTTCAAGATCATTTCTCCACCTATAAATACACCTCTCACATACTTGATTTTTAACAATTCAATTCTCAAATTCTCTACACAATTCCTTAGAATTTTTAGTTCTAGTTTTAGTTTTATTTTTCAAGTCAAGTTTGGAGGCTCAAGTATTCAAGTTTGTCATCATAATCTTCGAACACAGGTTTTATCTAAATATTTTATTTAATTAATGTTTACTTTAATTCTTTTATTTTTGTTTTCTTGTATTTAATTATGTCTAGCTAATTTCTTAGTTGATCCTAGAGATTGTATGAATTAACCAAAATTATATGATTGATCTTTTAATACCAATTTGTCTTTCACTTCATAGTTCGTGATTCTTGGTGCTTATTCTCATGTTGATATAATTTATCACTATTGATGCATGCTAGTTACTAAGTTAATTACTTAGTTGGTTTAATTTAGTAATCAAATAAAAGAATACACAATATGATTAACCTAAATACTTAGTGGGTTTAGAATTAATCATATGAGGAATAATCTTTGTGAACTTTTTGGAGTTAATATATTTTCTTGAGACCTGACGGAGATCGAATTTATGCTAATTAATGATCAGATGACTTGTTAAGAGAGAGCTTGTAGTTATTTATGTAATCTTCCACATTATTTGAATTAAATAGTGGTAATTGGATTAATTGGTTAATTGCATAATTAGGTTGAGTCAACACATTCCCTAGGGTTAGCCTTCTCTATCTGTTATGAAATTCAATTTTCATATGTTCTTCTAAATTCTTTGCTTGGTTAATAACCATCATACCTAGGGGTGAGTATTCGGTTATTCGGTTGGCTTCGGACGAAAAAATAACCGAACCGAATTAATCAATTTTTTCAAAAAAATAATTGAACCGAACCGAACCGAATTTTATTCGGTAAACAAACCGAAATATATTTCGGTTAAACCAATTTTTTTAACAAAAAAAATATATTTTTAAAAATAAATAAATAATTTTATATATTGATATAATATATAAAAAAGTATATGTTATATATACAAAATATTTTGCAAAAAATAATTAATAGTATTATATAGTAAATAAATAATATTATATTTATAATATTATATATTGATATAAAAGGGAGAGAGAAAGAAATGAATAGGATATTGATATACTAAAATTATAATTTTAAATAAATAATATTATATATATATATATATATAATTTGGCTTTCGGTTATTCGGTTAAAAAAATTCTGAATCAACCGAAAAATCGAATTACCGAATGTTAAAACGGTTTTAACCGAAATAACCGAATTAATCGAACCAAATTTGATTTTCGATTTGGTTCGATTCGGGTATTCGATTTTCGATTTTCGATTTTTTTGCTCACCCATAATCATACCTCATAATCTTGTTTAGCCTAAATAATAATAAAGCTTATGTGTTTAATTACTCATTGTGCGTAAGAATTACAGTCTTTGTGGATATGATACTCAATTTTCTAATATACTACAATTGCACCGATTAGTTGCGGTTTTATTGCTAGAAAATTAGTGATCAACTTTTGACGCTGTTGTCGGGGACTGTTTCGATTATACAGTGATATTTTTTTTGGCGTCTAGTTATTACTTTAGGCAAAAATATTATTATTTTACTTTTGTTTTAATTGTTATTTTCTCAATTTTCTCTTAGTTGGTGCATGAACACAAGATCCAAGGATAAGGAAATTATTCCTTTGAGCTTGGAGATTGAAATAACACACAAGAGGGAAAGAAGAGAGAGAAGATAGCAAGCCATGACTCTCAACCAAGATTAAGTTGTTGTTCTGATGCATAAGGTAGAAGAGCTACAAAGGAAAGTGGAAGAGCAACATAGGATTTTGCATGAACCACCTCCTCAACCATTAAATTACATGTACCGACCTCCAACGATTCAATTTCAAGGAGGCGGATGGGGTCCTACCATCAATGCAAATACGTTTGAACTTAAGCCCTAACTTATCCATATGGTACAAGCCGAACAATTTGGTGAGAGAGCAACCGAAAATCCAAATGCTTATTTGGAGACGGTTTTGGACACATTACAACACGATCAAGTAGAATGGAGTTCCAGCGGATGCCATAAGAATGAAGACGTTCGATGTTTCATTGAGAGATCCAGCAAAAGATTGGTTCAAGAGTTTGGATCGTTTTGAGATCACCACTTGGCAACAATTGTATGATAAGTTTCTAGACAAGTACTTTCCACCATTAAAGGCACAAAAGCTCATAGCTAAGATTTTCCACGTTTTACAATTGGGAGACGAATCGATTTCGAGGCGTGGGAATGATTTAGAAAGCTTCTCCAAAAGTATCCTCAACATTGCTTTTCTAGAGAGCAACAAATCACACACATTTATAGTAGTCTTACACCAACCACGAAGAGCACCGTCGACGATACAACGGGATGATGTTTAGTGAATCGAAGTATGGATGAAGCGATGCGAATTATAGAAGAGATGGCATCAAATATTTATCAATGGCCTATGAGAGACACCTGACGAGAAGAGTAGCCGCCTACACCGATCAAACCATCGTCAAAGATTTGCAAGTTTAAGTCGCACTTCTCAAACATCAATTTGAGACGAAGCGTAAGGCTAAGTTGGAGATGCAAATTCATGCGGTGCAACAAATGACACTCGAAGAAGCACAATACATCGAGGATGAAAATTTCGTTAATCAACGGAATTTCCAATTCAATTATCCGATTATCATCCAAATCAAGGAAAGAATATGGCATACGATCCAAACAATAGAAATCACCCAAAATTTTCGTATGCCAATCCAAACAATGCTCAACAACCTCCATCGATATTGTTTTCACGATTTGAGTCATCAACGAGCCGAAATAGATGTCTATGAATGTGATGATACAACAAATGATGACTCAACAAAATTTCTTCATCGGACAAACAGGGCAAAAGTTCACTGCTTTGGAAAATCAAATATCCACCTTGTCCAAACAAATGAAGATGATCGAAGGACAAGTAAGTCAAATGACAAATCAAGCAGAAAGCCAACACAAGCAAGGTCACTTTCCAAGTAACAGGAAGGAAACTCGAAAAATCAATGCAACGCAATCCATTTGAGAAGTGGCACTACTTACAAGAACTAACCTGAGTGGTATGATAGGTAAAACATGACCTTCCCCCCATCCAAAATGTAGTGTCGGATTGGTATGGTAGGTAAACCATGATCTCACTTCTCCTCATAAATGTAGTCTATAGTTGGTGTGGTAGGTATGACCTTACCTCTCCTCATAAATATAGTGTTGGGTTAGTATGGTAGGTAAAGCATAACCTTATCCTTCATTATAAATGTACTGTTTTTGGTTAGTAGGGTAGGTATAGTTCTATCTTTCTATATATCCATACTTTCATTTGCCCAATGATTCTTGTGATCAACCAAACTTCATGTAAAAAACTTCGTGTTTAGCCTAATAGTGCCCGACGGCTTGACAAGTAAGGTGGGTTGGCTGAATGTTATTTTCCTTTGATTTATAGGGAAGATGGTCTGTCGGGATGCTTGAAGACTATTAGAGCTTTCTAGTTTTGATTAGAGATGTTTGACTTCTTTATTAGCCTCCTAGTTCGATTTGGGACTGTTTGTCAGATACGGTTTATTTCTCCAATGAGCTACATATACTGGATATCCAGGTATAGACGTGTGGTAACGTCGAAGAACTGTTGGACCACATACAGTTTGCGTCATCCTTCACAATCAACGGCTGCGTACGGGAGTGTATTGTCTGGGTGATTGTTATCGCGTTCAATAACGGATCGGGTGTTGGTAAGAGATGATATGCAGGTGAGGCCCGAGCCAATTAGCTGATGGGTATAGATGATTTGTTCGCGGCTTAGTCAAGATGTTGGAGATATATGATTAGGTGAAGATGATTCGTCTGTGGCTAGTCAAGACTGTTGGAGTTATATGATGACAATGAGGGTTCGTGCTTGGTTAGTCAAGATTGTTGAATAGAGATGATTCAACATGTGTTCCCTTAAGATTTTCTTTATGTGGACGGTTATGTATACCCTTCGTTCGTACCAGTGTCAGTTTGTTAGTCTTATATGTGATATTCTTGCTCTATCTCGTAAGTTTGTTTGGGAATGTCAAGTAGGGTTTCGATTTTAAGCCCGAGGCCGAAAGTCTATATGCATGGAATATGTCCTCCCTAGTTTAAGACTTAACCATTTTGGTTAAGACTAAACTTGTATGTCATTGTATCCAATTGTTTGGGATACATAGTTGATGAAGGTGGGAGACTGTGCTCCTTAGAGCTGCCTTCATATCATGTTAGGGGATCAAGCCTGAATGTAGTTCTGACCTGCATGAAAAGGTCAGTTATCACGTGGTGGGTGTGCTGGGTCTCGTGAGACCTTGATGAAATAAAATGAATGTATGAGTATAGGGTTTAAGTGTGATACTGTTTGATATGAATGGCCTTCCAAATATTGTAATTATCATGTCCGTCTGTTGCTTGAAGTTTGTATATGTCGTAACCGACCAACTTGGTGATCAGGTAGGGTCCTTCCTAGTTGGAGGCTAGCTTGCCGACCTCTACTTCATTTGTGTTTTGAGACACCTTTTGGAGCACCCAGCCATCCGATTTGAAGGTTTAGGTACTGATATTTTTATTGCAGTGTAATATCCCGATGAATTAAAGGCCTAATTACGATATTTAAATTCGTAAATTAGGGTTACGCCGAAATAATTGAATTAGTAATTTATCGAATAATGATTTCGATTAATTACAGAGTAATGAATTCCTATTTTATATTCACAAGAATTGTGAATTAAGGAATAGAACCTTATAAAGTGTTTCGGCAGTATAATTTTAACGCCGATTGAGTATCGATAGTTAAAACTTCGTAAAATTTTCTAAGCAACGAAGCTTAGAATTAAATTCCATATTAAATGGGATAATCTAGTAAAGTGATTATGACTTTATTACGACCATTTTGAGATGAGTCGATAGTTAGCGTTTTGAGACGTTTCAAACGTTAACGTTTAGAGATAAATAAAAAAATGAGATTAATGATCAAGGAATTATAGTATTTAAATTCCTATGATTATTATATGTAATTAGAGTATTATTTAGCATTAAAACAATGATAGAATATTAAGGATTAATTATTGGACAATGCCTTAATTTTGAAAACCCTAATTCGAAAATTAGGGTTTTCTTGCATAAAATGATACCAATAATTTTTCCTATGATATGATTTATCATCTAAAACATATATTATGATATATATCTATAATTAGCATGAAAAATCAAAAGTTAGCACTTAAGAAAGGAAAAGTGCCGTGAGCTATTTAGTGTGGCATGATTTACGTGAATTTTGGTTACACTTTGCAATAATATGTGATCAAGTAATACAAGTGTGATATATTTACACTCTTACCAAGTAAAATGTATAGATCAAACAAGTGGGATCAAGTAGTGTGAGAGGAGCCGATTTCTTTGACTTCATCCAACACTTTGATGATGTATTTTGCATTTGGGAATGTGTATAATAATTAAATACATGGTATTAACACTAGAATAAAATTTCTTCTCTTGGAACACAAGAGTGACCGACGGCTCTTAGTTCTCCAATTCAAAGGATTGAGATATTTCTTTGTTTGGTTCGAAAGGAATGGTGTGAAATAATTAATACCATGACATAGGAATAATGAGTCACCATTTTGATTCATGTATAATGCTTGTGTGTGTGATTGGCGACGCATTTCTTCAGCGAAGACAAGGAATTAAATTGATTTATCGAAAACTTTATACATAGTAAGTATAGTGATGTATTCACTTGGTGACTCACCAAGCTTTATTGAAAAAGGGCTCTAAATTTGTGTCTTGCTTTTGTGAGTGAAGGACCGAGAGAGAGTGAGAGAAGTGAGGAATTTTAATTCAATTACTTAAGTAGTGTATAACTTAAAACACTTTCATCTCTTCACAAAAATTGCAACATTACCGAGAGCAAAAGAGAAAAACTTGAGAGTATTCTTCTTCTATTCTTCACAAAAGCTTGAGCTCTAATCCTTGCACAATTAATCGAAACCGTTAAAGAGGTTAGATATCGAGCGAGCTTCGATTATACATTAAGTTTTAAATTTTCGATGGTTCGATTTAATTTTTGAAGCATGGTGTTAATTATGAAATTATGCTAAGCAATGATGTTGTTCATGAATAATATGTATAAGGATGATCTATAAGCATATAGTATGTTTAGAATTGATTTTAACATGCTATGAATTTGTATCATGTGTATCGAATTTTTCATAAATGATTTAAGGATGGATTAATGAGATATGATGTTATAAAAGCTTATAGTGATTTATTGGGAATTAAAAAAAAATCCTATGCTATAGTTTGAAAACTACCGAAAATGAAAGAAAATGCTAAGTTAATGTACAATTTTTGTTTGAGAAATGTAATAGCATAATGATGATCTAGAGTATTGATTATGCATTACATGAATTAACTAGGATTTTTGAAGATGAAATGCTCAATTTATTTTAAAATAACCGAGAGCTTCATGTTGGTTATTAAGCATGATTTAGTTGATTCTAGTATGATATTAGAATGATATATTGTTATACTGTAGTGTATAAGCATAATATAATTTAATTGGAATTTTATAAAAATGTTTGGTATGAAGATTGGAGGAACCGAAACCTTTGAACACATATACCTTGATATAGAAATGAAATATGTTGGACTATAGGTTACAAATATGTTATAAATTAATGTTGGGGCCTTGTATAAATTAACTAGAATTTTAGAAAATTTATTGGACAAAATTTGAGACAAAACCGTGACCTATAGGAATAAAGTTGGTGATGTCCAATTTTCCTATAGTTAATATTAATTCACATTAGTGATACTATGATAAAATAGTACACTATATGAATTTAGAAGAATTTTTGGAAGAAGAATGAAAATATAAGCTTAAAATCAAAAGCTTATATATACATATATTAAGGATTTTAAATCCTTAATATCAAGAAAAATAATACATTATATGTCTAGAAATTAATTTATACATATTAAAATTTATGAAATTTTATAAACATAGAATACTATGTTTGTAATGACGTTATATTAAATAACGTTAGAAATGAAAAATAATATTTAAAGAATAAGTTAATTAATATTTAAGAAAAATATTAATGAAGTTTATCGATTCGTGAAAATCGAGAATTAAGACTTTATGAAAAGAAATCGATTGAAAATCGATTTATATTAATTAGATATTAAAATATGAATTATTAATGAATTTAATAAAGAAAAGTCAAAATGTTGACTTTTGAAATCAACGTATGAAATACGTTCGAAAAATACGCTAATACGTGTAAAACGTATTATTTATATAAGGAAATCTCATTAGTGAGAAAGGATTTCATAATTGAAATCCTTGCATCGAAAAACGTGTAAATACGTTAAACGTTTAACCTAAAAGGTTAAAATGAAATAGTTGAACATATCTCGAAGTACGAGAAATGTTTAGTACAAAATACACGATTGAACGGCGTATTGAATTTGTTAAGGAATTCAAATTATATTAGAATAAGTTATCAAAGTTTATTCTAAACTTTGAAAATCTCGGCGTGACCAACGTATCGTTTTACGTAAAGGTGTAGAAGGCGACGTGACGACTTGGCGCGAAGAAGAATCGAAAATTTGACGATCGAGGAGTCGGTGGGCTTTACTATACTCTTAAATGATAAAATCTTGAACAAATGATTTTATTTACGATGCTTATATCAAAATGATGATAAAATGTTTATGAAATTACACGCCAAAATGTTTATGTTTTATGTATGTATCCTATCCATGAATGATGAATGTTGTTGGGTCATTCCCAACTTATGAATGAAATCGAATTCGGATCCTATGCTTGGAAGGTTTATACAGCTAGGATTAACGTGTACCTGAAAATAGTGACCGTGGGGCTGTAAGGACAATCTGCGGCGGTCGGGCGGCGTGACGTGAGGCCTCCTTCTACGCTAAATTATAAAGATATGATAAAAGGATAAGGATATGGATCATACATGCAGTAAAATGCTTGGCAAGCAATGATGTTTATGAGCGATGAAAATGATTTAGTAAGCATAAGGCATTTCAGTAAAACCCTATGTCTTACCATGATGTGGCGATGTAATTTAAATACGATAAAATGTTTTGGCATGAGTCCAGGAGTGCATTCTTGTACTCGACCGCATGTTGTTTTAAATGTGCGAGTTGGTGATGATGATGATGATGGAGGGTGTTGAGAAGTCAGAATGCTTTTTGAATGTTAAGCTAGAAACCTTGGGTGCGTGTCGTCATACGTGTATTCACATGCCTTCATTGTGTTTTGAACAATGTCTACTTTGAATATTATGCTTATGTCGAATGTTAATAGTTTAAGTCCTTGGATCGTTGGTATTCTTTTGGATCGATGGCTAGCTTTCCTTGTACATTGTGTTATTAATGTATATTATGGTTGAATAGTCTTATTGTGAGGGTTTTATGTCTTTGAAATAGGCTTTCATGAACCTAATCATCGCTCCTAGTATTAGTCCTCTTTAACCCGTCTTTAGGATTATGGGGCTGTCACAGAGTGGTATCAGAGCAGTTCGCTCTTTGATCCAAAACCTTCTTTCAAGTTGAGTCTAGATTGAGTCACTAGACTTCTAGAAATCAGCTGACTATACTCAACACTCCATCACATCCAGCTCAACCGGGACGAGGTAAATGATTTCCTTCTCAAATTCTTGAAATGAAAAGTTTAATGATGAACCAGATTGGAATCATTTTTGAAGGAAAAATGAAAGAAATGTTATGATGTTCGATTGAAAAATAAGTTACGAGAAAGAAATTGTCAAAACTTATTTTCATTGAAATTAATAAAAGTCATCCAAATGATTGGGAAGACTATATGATTAAAGTTGAAAATGAAACGAAGTTCATGCAGGGTGACCATGTTTGAAATGAATACCTATGTTCGATAATGAGCATTAGGTGCCACAAATGAAATGTTGAATTTGAAATTCAATTAATACATGCTTTAATAAGTTATATTATGAAATTGGATAAAACTTTCAAGTTTTCATAATCGATTGTTCAAATTCAAGATTTCGTATAATGAATAAATACGCTTGAAACGAGCGTAAATGACCAATGTTGAAATAATGGATTCTTTGGAATTCAAAGAAATATGCATGTATGAATGAGCGTGTTCTCATTCTTTGAAACTTTAGTTTCAATTTTCAAGATTGATTATGACGAATGATATGTCATCACAAGAAGAACATAGACTACATAAGAAGCATGATCACATATTGCAAAAGAACATAGAAGTGCGAACTTCTTTCACGTGCAAGAACAAAAAGGAGGGCGTGAACAGCGAAAGTAACGATAGCCTCGAGCTTGAAGGCAAAAGATGAATGCGAAGGCGATTAGGACCTCAACGTTTGAAACGAACGACGTCGATGCCATCATTACGACTTCGGCATGTGCGACTTATCT
Source organism: Salvia rosmarinus (assembly GCA_036937905.1). Lineage (NCBI taxonomy): Eukaryota > Viridiplantae > Streptophyta > Magnoliopsida > Lamiales > Lamiaceae > Salvia > Salvia rosmarinus. Next base: position 53,859,463 of record CM072821.1, on the reverse strand, counting down.
TCGACTTCGGCATGTGCGAGTTGTCTACGACTTCGGCGTGTGCGACTCATCCTCAATCTCGGCATGTGCGAACTCGACTTCGACCTCGGCATGTGCGAACTTGACTTCGACCTCGGCATGTGCGACCTCGACTTTGGCTTGCATGTTCGATCTCGACTCGACCTCGGCATGTGCGACTTGACCGACTTGGCATGTGCGATCGTCGACTTTGACTTTGAAGTCCATAACATCGACTTGATATATCGACCGTGGTAGCTTGTACTACCTCGGTATCGACAACGGCATGCACGACCTCGGTGTCGGCATCGCCAACAATCTTGGTGCGAGCGCGAAATTTTTCTGCATTGCGCGGTGATTTTGTTTAGCTCGTTCTCTTCCGTCTGAATTCAAATTACGCACGGTTTTCGCCTGCGTACTTGTAACACACTGAACTTCATTTGTTATGAAGGACTGAACCCTGTTTATATCTCCAGAATTCACGAGTCTATAGAATTTTAGTTCGTTTACTTAGTACAAAGACCTCATAGTATAACATAGACTTTAGAACGCTGCTAGATAATAAGTTTCCTAGTAAAATAAGAGAGTTCTGACGTATAATGTACATGAAAACATTTCCTTATAACATTTATCTGCTTATCGGATGTGTTTGAATTGTTATCCGCCTTATAGATTGTCCGGTTTATCTAGTGCTTATGAGATGCGTTTAAGTGTATCTTATCATTTATCGGATAATGTTTAGTTTGACTTACGCTAGTTTTGTGCATGGCGGATGGAGGAGATGCGGTATCTTGCTAGGAGGAGGCTAGGACCACACGCTACGCCCGAGGAAGTAGTTCGTGCTTATCGGGAGTATTGGATGTATTCGGCGACGACTTGGGAGAGTTCTTGATGCGATACCTCGGACATTGGAGGGATGCAGTATATGGTGTGACGGTTTCGATGGCGTCAGCGCCTCTTGACCCGACTTCCGTCGGTTGGGAAAATTATGGTCGAGAAGTGTCCGGTGATTACATCTATCGGTGGGCGGAGACTACGACTTGATCGCGGACTACCGCGATTCATCGACCATCTTAGTTATGTCTTACTGCATCTGGAGCCGCCCAAGAGGACCTTACCTCCTCAGGGGAGTATACATGGCGTGATGACACGCGGAGTGGCTTTACGAGAGGTTCGGCGGGTTAATCATGTGGTTCCCGGTATCTATTTGATGAGGCGGACTTGCCCAGTGGATAGGCGGCGTGACCGATTGCACTCGGGCGCTGTTTTCCACCGTTGTCTTTTGGACATCCTCTCGTCCACCACTCCCGCCCCTACCGCGATGGCAGCTCCACCACCTCCAGTGAGCCCTATCGCCGTCTGGCGAGGATGAGAGTGTCGGACACTCGGGATGCCTACTGATCCCATGCGTGTTAGTTCGATCCGGGCCCGAGGATTATGGCCCGATCGCGACATCCATGCGATCGGAGAGGATGGGCGGGACCATCCGGGGTTCGTGCGAGGGGCGACTCGATGAGGAAGAAGATCGATGAGGATGAGGAAGAGTGAGAGAGTTCGAGACGAAGAGCGGAGCGTAGATTTTGGAGACGTGTATGGTGTAGTATGTATATAGTGTGGTTGCTTATGTTTATAGTGGAAGTGAAAACTTAGTGTTTTGTAATGACATGTAAGCTTGTATGTATGTAACTTCCTTTTGAGAACTGCTTATGCAAACGACCTTTTCTTATGGCAAAATTTTACGATGTATATATATGACCACGAATGGGCTTTTTGCGGCAAAAGGTGTATGACAAAGATGAAATGTTTTTATTAAAGCTGTTTTACAATAAGATTGTATGATGATTTTATGTATGTTTAAATTGTGAAAATAATGAGTTTTTAATTGAATGTCTTATATAACAGAATGCCTCCTAGAAGAGATCCAGAACAAGGGATTAGAGGTAGAGGAAGAGGAAGGGGAAGAGGAAGGGGAAGAGGTAGAATCCCAGTTCAAGAACCAGAAATTATACCTCAACCACCCCCACCTCCACCTGATCGTAGGATAGAGGAACTCTTTCTAAGGCAGAACCCTCCTGTCTTTAATGGGAAAGGAAATCCGGATGAGGCAGAACAATGGATAAGGGCAATGGAACGGATTTTTGACTTTCTACGATGCACCGCACAGGAGCGACTGTCGTGCATTACCTTTCAGCTGTCTGGACCTGCCGACTTCTGGTGGGAAGCCAGAAGAAAGATTTTTACACCAGAGCAAATGGGCGAATTTACTTGGGAAGACTTCAAGAGGGAGATGTATGAAAATACATTCGAAAAATTATAGAAAAGGAAGAGAACGAATTCTTCGTTTTAAAGCAAGAAGATGTCGATAACCGACTATGATCGCATCTTTGCGACATGTCGAGTATGCACTGATCGGTGAACACGCACTGAAGATGTCGAGAGAAGTTTAGGTCGGGTCTAAGGCCGAGATCGGGATGTCTCTCGCCACCATGGAGACTTGACCTATCCGAGGCTCTTGGGCGAGCCTTAGATATAGAGCGGAATGCCGGATGATAAGTCAACATCGGCTCGGACCGAATACGGGAGATAGAGGTAAAGGAAGTGGGAACCAAACTTTGGTAGCAATAATCGGAAATCTTGATAATGTGAACAAGCGGCAATGGCGAGGAATGTGGCGCCTCGGGGCGAGGATGGAAGAGGCGATCTTTTCCCCTCCGGCGAGAGGTCCACAAGAGCAGGTTAGGGCTCTACCTTGTCCAAAGTGCCAGAAAATGCACAAGGGAATGTGCATGGCGGGCAGCGGGAACTGTTTTAAGTGCGGTGTGAAAGGACATTACGCTAACAATTGCCCTGGGACACGCCCGGAAACAGTGGTAAGGCCGAATCAGCCCGGCAATGCCCAACCACTCAGGGCTATTCAATTCCTGCCCCAACCTCGGCAAAAGTATAAAGAAGCAGCAACCAGCAACCCAAAGAACAGAGGCGGCAACCACGGCGGCGGCCAAGTCGGCGAACGCCGGTCGACAAAGCGGCCGCAACAACAGCAACAAAATCGACAGGGACAAGCGCCCCGTCAGCCTCAGCCAGCCCAGGCTAGAGCGTATGCTCTACATAGGAGGCGAATCAGCAGAACCGTGGAAACTCGGCGGTGGGAATTCTTCTCAACACGCTGTTATATTGTTGTTCGATCGGTGCTTCACATTCCTTTATATCAAGAACATGTGTTGATATGTTTGAACTTAGATCTGAGAAGGCCAAACAGGACATGAGAATCTCTTCACCTATAGGTGGGATTATGACTGTTACGCATTTTTGCTCGAACCTAGAGTTGAACTTAGGATCACTTAAGGTTCTGGCGAACAATTTGAACATAATACCCATGGGTGACGTAGATATAATTTTAGGAATGGATTGGTTAGCTACAAACCATTCCACGATTCTTTGCAAAGAGAGGAAAATTTCATTTCATTTTCCTGGACAAGAAGCTACTCATTTCCATGGAATCAGCATGGGGAAGAAAGTCCCGATTATATCAGCATTGAAGGCGAGAAGGATGATAACCAGGAAAGGATGCCACGCGTATCTTGTTTACTTGAACGGGGAGGATCAAACGGAAATGAAGGCTGAAGATGTAGAAATTGTTTGTGAATTCCCAGATGTTTTTCCTGAAAATCTACCAGGATTACCTCCTGATAGACAATTGGAATTCACCATCGACTTGGAACCCGGATCGGCTCCATGTGAAGGCCCTTATAGAATGGCTCCGAAGGAACTAGAAGAATTGAAGATCCAAATCCAAGAGCTTTTGGACCTAGGTTTTATCAGACCTAGCGTTTCGCCTTGGGGAGCTCCTGTTCTATTTGTCAAAAAGAAAGACGGTTCCTTGAGAATGTGTATAGATTATCGAACCCGAATAAGATGACGAAGAATAAATATCCTTTGCCAGGATAGATGACTGTTTGATCAATTACGAGGAGCGAGTGTATTCTCGAAGATTGACCTCAAGTCGTTATCACCAACTCAAAGTACGGCCGGAAGATGTATCCAGACGCATTAGGACGGTATAACCATTATGAATTCATAGTTGTGCCGTTCGGATTGACAAATGCACCACCGTATTTATGGACCTTATGAGCAGTGTTTCATCCATACTTAGATAAATTCGTTTTGGTCTTTATAGATGATATTCTCATCTATTCAAAGAAGAATGAAGACCATAAGAATCATCTAAGAACGGTGTTGCAATCCTTGAGAAATGAACGACTTTTGCTAAGTTTAGCAAATCGAGTTTTGGTGAAGGAAGTAATGTTCCTTGGACACATTGTGTCTGTTGAAGGAATTAAAGTAGATCCACCAAGGTAGAAGTCATGCAGAATGGAAATCGCCAAGGACCCGAGCGAGATCGAAGTTTCACAGGACTAGCCGGTTATTATAGGAGATTTATCGAGGATTCTCCAAAATTGCAAGGCCAATAACCCGACTACTCAGAAGGAAATCAAGTTCAAATGGATTTGAAGAATGTGAGGCGAATTTTGGAAGCTTAAGGAAAAAGCGACAAGTCTTGATGCTAGCGATTCGAAGCGGATAAAGAATATGTAGTTTATCTTGATGCTTCTAAGAACGGATTTGGGTTGTGTCTTGATGCGAGGAAGGAAAAGTGATAGCTTATGCATCCCGACAACTCAGACCACATGAACTGAACTACCCAACTCATGACCTGGAACTAGTCGCAGTGGTTCATGCGCTGAAAATTTGGAGACACCATCTCTATGGAGTGAGATGTGAGATCTTTACAGACCATAAGAGTTTGAAGTACTTTTTCGAGCAGAGAGATCTAAACATGAGGCAGAGAAGATGGCTCGAACTGGTGAAGGATTACGACTGTGGTATTAATTATCACCGGGTAAAGCGAATGTAGTAGGCGATGCCTAAGTCGTAAAAGTCGAGACTAAATTGGGATGTCTCCTTACAAACGAAAAGAAACTCGTTGAAGAGTTTGAGAAAATGAAGATAGAAATGGTTGAAAGTCCAGAGACGATCATGAGCTGTATTGCTACACTCACCTTGACGTCTGACTTAAGAAAAAGAATCATAGAAGGACAAAGGATGGAGGAAAAGTTAGAAAAGCAAGAGCCAAAGTAAGGATGAAGGACTAAAGAATTTTCAAGAAGCACGAGATAATGCTTTATTATTTGAAGAAAGATTATGTGTTCCAGACAACAACGATCTTCGAAATGAAATCATGAGTGAAGCTCATGACACACCTTATACTGACCCACCCAGCGACACGAAAATGTATCAAGACTTAAGAAAAAGGTTACGGTGGGAAGGTATGAAGCGAGGCGTAGCCTCTTTTGTAGGCGTTGTCTTGTTTGCCAACAGTGAAAGCATTGCACCAACGCCCCTACGGAAAGTTGCAACCCTTGGGAATACCCGAATGGAAGTGGGATGAGATAGCGATGGATTTCGTTACGGGTCTACCAAAGTCGAAAAAGGGAAACACTGCCATCTGGGTAGTTGTTGATAGGCTCACAAAATGTGCGCATTTTCTGCCAATTCAGATCACTCATGGATCTGATAAGTTAGCCAGTTATGCGTAAAAGAAATTATACGACTTCATGGAGTGCCAAAATCTATCACGTCGATAGAGACTCCAAGTTCACTTGAGATTACGGGTTAGCTTGCAAAAGAATTAGGCACGAGTTGAATTTCAAAGACATCATTTCACCCACGGTGATGGTCAATCGAAAGGACGATTCGGACACTAGAAGATATGCTAAAAACAGTGAGTGTTGGATCGAGGTGCAAAGTGGGAAGATGTTTTACCCTTATTGAATTTGCCTACAATAATAGTTACCAAGCGACGATTAATATGGCCCCATCGAGCCTTGTATGGAAAGAAATGTAGATCACCGCTTTATTGGGATGAAGTGGGTGAAAGAAGAGTCGTAGGGCTGAAGCAATAAGTGAAATGATTGAAATCGTCGACAAATTAGGCGAAGAATAAAAGAAGCTCAAGATGAGCAGTCGTATGTTGATCTGCGTAGATCGAGCTATATTTTGAGAGCGGAGATAAAGTCTTTCTCAAAGTCTCTCCATCAAAGGGATTATAAGGTTTGGAGTAAAGGAAAACTAAGACCCGTTTTATAGGACCTTATGAAATCCTAGAAAGGATAGGCCCGAGAGCTCATAGGTTGGCTCTTCCGCCAAGTGCGGGAATGTACACAACGTGTTTCACGTGTCACAATTAAGAAAATACGTGCACGATCCAAAACACGTGATCCATCAAGCGGCGTGATCCTCAATCCGGATATGAGCTATGAGGAAGAACCTACGGCGATTCTAGACCGTAAAGTTCAAAGATTCTGAAACAAGTCCATTCCGCTAGTCAAAGTGTTGTGGAGACATCATGGACGAAGAGGCCACGTGGGAGCTTGAGGAAGCTATGAAAGAGCGATACCGGATTTTTCTAAGGTATGCAAATTTGGGACGAAATTTCTTTTAAGGGGTAGAATATAATATCCCGATGAATTAAAGGCTAATTACGATATTTAAATTAAGTAAATTAGGGTTACGCCGAAATAATTGAATTAGTAATTTATCGAATAATGATTTCGATTAATTACAGAGTAATGAATTCCTATTTTATATTCACAAGAATTGTGAATTAAGGAATAGAACCTTATAAAGTGTTTCGGCAGTATAATTTTAACGCCGATTGAGTATCGATAGTTAAAACTTCGTAAAATTTTCTAAGCAACGAAGCTTAGAATTAAATTCCATATTAAATGGGATAATCTAGTAAAGTGATTATGACTTTATTACTACCATTTTGAGATGAGTCGATAGTTAGCGTTTTGAGACGTTTCAAACGTTAACGTTTAGAGATAAATAAAAAATGAGATTAATGATCAAGGAATTATAGTATTTAAATTCCTATGATTATTATATGTAATTAGAGTATTATTTAGCATTAAAACAATGATAGAATATTAAGGATTAATTATTGGACAATGCACTAATTTTCGAAAACCCTAATTCGAAAATTAGGGTTTTCTTGCATAAAATGATACCAATAATTTTTCCTATGATATGATTTATCATCTAAAACATATATTATGATATATATCTATAATTAGCATGAAAAATCAAAAGTTAGCACTTAAGAAAGGAAAAGTGCCGTGAGCTATTTAGTGTGGCATGATTTACGTGAATTTTGGTAACACTTTGCAATAATATGTGATCAAGTAATACAAGTGTGATATATTTACACTCTTACCAAGTAAAATGTATAGATCAAACAAGTGGGATCAAGTAGTGTGAGAGGAGCCGATTTCTTTGACTTCATCCAACACTTTGATGATGTATTTTGCATTTGGGAATGTGTATAATAATTAAATACATGGTATTAACACTAGAATAAAATTTCTTCTCTTGGAACACAAGAGTGACCGACGGCTCTTAGTTCTCCAATTCAAAGGATTGAGATATTTCTTTGTTTGGTTCAAGAAAGGAATGGTGTAAGAAATAATTAATACCATGACATAGGAATAATGAGTCACCATTTTGATTCATGTATAATGCTTGTGTGTGTGATTGGCGGCGCATTTCTTCAGCCAAGACAAGGAATTAAATTGATTTATCGAAAACTTTATACATAGTAAGTATAGTGATGTATTCACTTGGTGACTCACCAAGCTTTATTGAAAAAGGGCTCTAAATTTGTGTCTTGCTTTTGTGAGTGAAGGACCGAGAGAGAGAGAGAGAAGTGAGGAATTTTAATTCAATTACTTAAGTAGTGTATAACTTAAAACACTTTCATCTCTTCACAAAAATTGCAACATTACCGAGAGCAAAAGAGAAAAACTTGAGAGTATTCTTCTTCTATTCTTCACAAAAGCTTGAGCTCTAATCCTTGCACAATTAATCCAAACCGTTAAAGAGGTTAGATATCGAGCGAGCTTCGATTATACATTAAGTTTTAAATTTTCGATGGTTCGATTTAATTTTTGAAGCATGGTGTTAATTATGAAATTATGCTAAGCAATGATGTTGTTCATGAATAATATGTATAAGGATGATCTATAAGCATATAGTATGTTTAGAATTGATTTTAACATGCTATGAATTTGTATCATGTGTATCGAATTTTTCATAAATGATTTAAGGATGGATTAATGAGATATGATGTTATAAAAGCTTATAGTGATTTATTGGGAATTAAAAAAAAATCCTATGCTATAGTTTGAAAACTACCAAAATGAAAGAAAATGCTAAGTTAATGTACAATTTTTGTTTGAGAAATGTAATAGCATAATGATGATCTAGAGTATTGATTATGCATTACATGAATTAACTAGGATTTTTGAAGATGAAATGCTCAATTTATTTTAAAATAACCGAGAGCTTCATGTTGGTTATTAAGCATGATTTAGTTGATTCTAGTATGATATTAGAATGATATATTGTTATACTATAGTGTATAAGCATAATATAATTTAATTGGAATTTTATAAAAATGTTTGGTATGAAGATTGGAGGAACCGAAACCTTTGAACACATATACCTTGATATAGAAATGAAATATGTTGGACTATAGGTTACAAATATGTTATAAATTAATGTTGGGGCCTTGTATAAATTAACTAGAATTTTAGAAAATTTATTGGACAAAATTTGAGACAAAACCGTGACCTATAGGAATAAAGTTGGTGATGTCCAATTTTCCTATAGTTAATATTAATTCACATTAGTGATACTATGATAAAATAGTACACTATATGAATTTAGAAGAATTTTTGGAAGAAGAATGAAAATATAAGCTTAAAATCAAAAGCTTATATATACATATATTAAGGATTTTAAATCCTTAATATCAAGAAAATAATACATTATATGTCTAGAAATTAATTTATACATATTAAGAATTTATGAAATTTTATAAACATAGAATACTATGTTTATGATGAAACGTTATATTAAATAACGTTAGAAATGAAAAATAATATTTAAAGAATAAGTTAATTAATATTTAAGAAAATATTAATGAAGTTTATCGATTCGTGAAAATCGAAATTAAGACTTTATGAAAAGAAATCGATTGAAAATCGATTTATATTAATTTAGATATTAAAATATGAATTATTAATGAATTTAATAAAGAAAAGTCAAAATGTTGACTTTTGAAATCAACGTATGAAATACGTTCGAAAATACGCTAATACGTGTAAAGCGTATTATTTATATAAGGAAATCTCATTAGTGAGAAAGGATTTCATAATTGAAATCCTTGCATCGAAAAACGATGTAAATCGTTAAGCGTTTAACCTAAAGGTTAAAATGAAATAGTTGAACATATCTCAAGTACGAAATGTTTAGTACAAAATACACGATTGAACGGCGTATTGAATTTGTTAAGGAATTCAAATTATATTAGAATAAGTTATCAAAGTTTATTCTAAACTTTGAAAATCTCGAAAAACGTGACCAACGTATCGTTTTACGTAAAGGTGTAGAAGGCGTGTGACGACTTGACGTGAGAGAAGAATCGAAAATTTGACGATCAAGGAGTCGGTGGGCTTTACTATACTCTTAAATGATAAAATCTTTGAACAAATGATTTTATTTACGATGCTTATATCAAGAAATGATGATAAAATGTTTATGAAATTACACGCCAAAATGTTTATGTTTTATGTATGTATCCTATCCATGAATGATGAATGTTGTTGGGTCATTCCCAACTTATGAATGAAATCAATTCGGATCCTATGCCAAGGTTTATACAGCTAGGATTAACGTGTACACAAGAAAATAGTGACTGTGGGAGCTGTAAGGACAATGCACGGCCGGTCACAGCGACGTAGAGGGAGGCCTCCTTCTACGACGCTAAATTATAAAGATATGATAAAAGGATAAGGATATGGATCATACATGCAAGTAAAATGCTTGGCCAAGCAATGATGTTTATGAACTGATGAAAATGATTTAGTAAGCATAAGGCATTTCAAGTAAAACCCTTATGTCTTACCATGATGTGGCAGTGTAATTTAAATACGATAAAATGTTTTGGCATGAGTCCACTGAGTGCATTCTTGTACTCAGCCCTGCATGTTTGTTTTAAATGTGCGAGTTGGTGATGATGATGATGATGGAGGGTGTTGAGAAGTCTGAATGCTTTTTGAATGTTAAGCTAGAAACCTTGGGTGCACGTCGTCATACGTGTATTCACATGCCTTCCGCTGTGTTTTGAACAATGTCTACTTTGAATATTATGCTTATGTCTGAATGTTAATAGTTTAAGTCCTTCAGATCGTTGGTATTCTTTTGGATCTGATGGCCTAGCTTTCCTTGTACATTGTGTTATTAATGTATATTATGGTTGAATAGTCTTATTGTGAGGGTTTTATGTCTTTGAAATAGGCTTTCATGAACCCTAATTACTGTTCCTAGTATTAGTCCTCTTTAACCCGTCTTTAGGATTATGGGGCTGTCACATGCAGTGTTTGACGATGCTTTATTAGTATAAAGCTAGTAACATGTTAGCCTTGTTTCTTTTTTAGTTGAGTATGTCAAGCTCGTAGAACATAGCTTCTTGAATATCATTATCGTTGGTTATCTCGTACCTTGCAATATGTACTTTACATTCAGCTGGGATAACTGTCTTTATCCCGTAGGCGATAGAGAATAGCATCTTCCGTTAGGGTTCTCGTGGTCGTTTGGTTCAACCAGAACACACCAGGTAGTTCGTTTAGAATTATCGGATGGGTAAGACCTCTAAAGATTGTATTGGTCTTTCTTTTATTTGATTTGAGTCCAAACTTGAATGAGCACGTCTTTCATGGTCTTATAAAGGTACTTGGTAAGGGTCTTGCGTAAATCTGATCTGGGCAACAAGCCCTTCGAAAGAGTGTGACGACGGTCTGCTCACTGCAGTTAGTGGTGGACATCTTCTCCTTGTTGAATCGTCTGATGTAATCTCAAAGGGGTTTGCCATATCTCTTAACAATGGCATATAGATCTGCTGATTTTTTTTCTAATTTCCTGCTACTAGCATACTTTTGAACAAGCATATCGGTTAGTTGTGCAAATGAATGAGATATCATTATTTAGAAGAGTTGTATACCATTGTAGGGCCAATTCTTTCAGACTAGAACTAAACCCATTACATATGCAATGCTCCCTCATGTCGCGAGGGATGACGGCTATGAACATCCTCTTACGATATGGTCTTTCGGGTCGATCGAGCCATCAAACATCAACATGTTTGGTAGGTTAAACCTCTTGGCATCTCCACTAGGACGATGTTATCCATGAAGGGCGAGTTGGCGAAGCAGCTCTTTGCATTTTTATAATAGGAGCCGATATTCTAAGTATCTTGTTAGATGATAGCCTGTATCTCCTCCAACCTTCTAGCCAAGGCTGAGTCCAGGATTTGATATGTATTAAAGGTCAATCCCTGTCGATGAGGTTCAAATTGGAATGGTTGGCCTCAGATTCTACTATACTGTCCAGTTAAGAGAGTCAACCGTTGGATGGTTCTGACAATGCAGTGCACCCTTGGTCTCCATTGTGTTGGCCTATGGGGGGGGACTGTATAGATCTGGAATTTCGGGTTGGGCTGATTCGTCCTCCCAGTCTGGTTGGCTTTCACACCGTAATTCAATTGGAGAGCATTTGTTGCTTCTGTCTCAATTGTTTGGTTCAGAACACGAGTCTCGTGTTCACATGCGTTCATAAGGAGATAACCCAAATTAGGTTGAATGACTTTTGATCTAGTGTTTCTTACCGAAGATGTAGGTCCTCGTGTGTTGCTTTGATCCCATTAGGGGTAAGCGGAATATCCTCTATGGTGGGCATGAAGTTGATAGGGCCTCAAATCTATTTGTCCAAAAGTTATTAGGAAAAAAATTTAGTTTTATCCGAAAGTTATTGGGGGTTGGCATGAAGTTATTAGGAAAAAATGTAGTCTTATACTATAACATAATATACATAAATTTAATTATAGAATAAATGTAAGCATGTGAAAATTAATTTAAAATAAAAATTTATAGAGTTGAAAACTATCGGATATAAATTATTGTGTAAAAACATGTAAGAAAGAAAGATGACTATAATTAGACCATCATAATTTTCTAGGATATTAAATTTCATAATTTTTGTCATTTAACAAAGTTTATGATGGATTTGCACTATTTATTTAACATAAAATGTATTTTTGTATCTAAACCTATTTTAACGGTGTTTTTGTTCTCCACTATAAACGTTAATGGTATATTTGCACCTTATCTCTAGTTAATGCTATAGTTATGAAGCGACATAAACATGAAAACCCTCATGTGCTATCTATAGCAAACAACGAGATTCTTAAAACTTCATTTCTTTAGGGATCCATTTTTTTCTTTTCGCCTAGGATCCCAAAAATATCAAGGCCGGCCCTATGTGTAGCTGGCGTTTATAGAAAACTGATATTTCAAAATCTATATATAGTTGCCACTAAATGGAGATGAATAAGGTGATTGAACTAAATAATATAAGTGGAGTTCGAATTTATAAATTTTAATTAATGAGATTAGTCAATAGAATGACTATTCCATCAACTAAACCATCTTATAAAGGCAAATTTAAAGACTTAAAACTTGAAAGGATAAAACTTATTTAAGTAATTTTGCGTTAAACTATGCTAAGTGTGAATCTTTTTTATGATAAGCCCATATCGGTTTAGTTGTTAGATCAACATCCTTAATAAAATATATACACTCCCCAGCCTATCCAGTATCCACATGTAGGTGACCATAATTTTATATACTACATTTGTAGTTATGGATTTATGGTATAATAACCATGTGTTAAGCAATATATGAAAGATGTGGACTCTTATGAGGATGCACGTAGGTGTAGATTTTGACATTGTTCTTCAATTTAAAAATACTTTCTAATTACAAGATAAAAATTAAATAATATTTTTTTAATATAAATGATATTTTTTTTTCAAAATAATTGACATTTTTATAACGTTTGCAACCGTAGATGTCCTGATAGTAGTTTTTGGATATATGAAATTGAAGCTAGCATACAAATTATGAATATATTGCATGACAAATACAACTAAACTTCACACGACCTCCACCATTTAGTAGTTTGTAGCATACATAATTTAATGTTTATCATATTCCAATAGTACAATATTAACGAAAGATTACTAGATAGACAAAAAATATTTAGATTAGTAGAAAGGCTGCCATTTATTTGAGACATCCAACAAAGATCAAACTGGGACTGCAAAATTGGGGCTAACTAACAGTTATCAAATAAACTAATAATTAGGGGAAATACATAAATTACTTTATAAATATAGAGAGTGCATTTGGAAATGAGAAAACCTAAAACCTACTAATTTTAGCATGAATTTATTATTAAATAAATATAAATATAATTGTCATTGAAATAAAGTAAATGCATACATGCGTGTTTATACATAAAAATAAAAATAAAAAGTCTTACCAGTTTCGTGTTTTATTTAATTAGGGTTCGTGTTTTTTTTTTTTGGCCAAAATTGCCGTGGTGGAATTGTGACATGTGATGTGAAATGCCGTTGAATGAATCATAATCTCTCTCTTCAATAATTGAGTTACCCTTTTTTTACAAAAACTCTATTACATCTATTTACGACGTATAAAAATATCGTTTATTTTTAAGATAAATATCAATTTAAATTTTAAATAATACATATTTTATCAAAAATATCCTAAACTTTCAAAAATATCTATTAAAACCTCAAACTATCATATTTGAAACAAATTAAAACCCTAAACTATCATATTTTTGATACAAAATATGATAGTTTTGGGTTTTAATAGATATTTTTGAAAGTTCAGGATATTTTTGATAAAACATATATAGTTCATCGTTTAAATTGATATTTACCCTTTATTTTTAACAAAAATATCATTTAAATTGAAAAAAATATCATTTATTTTTTATACTGTAATTTGAAAGTATCATTTATATTGAAAAAATATTATTTGTATTGAAGAAAAATATCATTATTCGTACATATAATCTCCGCACATGAGACCACCTTTTTTTTCGGGTTTCTTTTAGGGTATTGATAATGGTGTTTATCCCTTAATGTATATTTCATTTTCGAGTAAAACAACCGTTGACTCTCAATAATGTTGTACAGATGAATGAGGTTGTCAAGTTTAGATCCATGCAAGTCCGAACCTCACATCCATAAAATATTGTCTAATTAAAATGTTTTGCTTATTAAAGTAACTTGATTAGGATTTGGTTGTATATATCAAGCTTTATTAATATTGACTCATGGCATCATGATTTTGTTTGATTTCTCTATTTTAAAACATATTTTATTAGAAAAAAAGTTGTATTTTGTTATTGACCATTTGACCATGCCAGATATATTTTTGCAACCACCAAATCCGATATGAAAGTGAAAACGTATATTCTATGAGTTATAAGCTCTAAATATATGTTTATTTGTTCTTTTATGACAGGATTGGTTCAAAGAATTCAGATTTGCCGGGGCAAAATTGTATTGCATTGTTTAAATTATATAAACAATGAAAGAAAACTATGTACTCATCTAAGTCTTATGTTTTATAGTTACAACTAGAAGCATGATCGAGTCGAGTCGAGTCGAACTGAATCAAAGTGGTCAATTCTTTGCCTAAAATTTCAAAATATTTTGGGTTTGATTTTTTGATTGGATAATCGACATGGCGAATCGATGTATAAACTTTTCAAATTTTAATGTCCATAAAAAATTCTCCAACATCCATCAATAAATCAAAGGAGCTTGAAGTGAATTATTCTTTAAATTTAATTAATATTAGTAATTAGTTTTATAGATTTATAAAATTAAAATAATTAATAAAATAGAAAAGATTATTTTATTAAACTTTTATTTATTCATGCAATTGATTATTATTGTTTATAGTATACAAACTTTTGAATTTGTGGCTTGTAACATTAGAATTTGGGAATTATAACAATACAATCATCATTTTAGCATCTATTAATGAGTGTTTATTAGATAAATATATTGAATATAGCTACATTACTTAAAAGGGTTAATGATAGATAATACCAATTTTAAAAGAAGAAAGACAAAATATAACCACCTAAACCAAAACATAAAAAATATACCTCACGATCTTAGCTCAATTGGTTAAGAACTAGAAGATTTGAAATAAAAGAATACCCATATTTATTGCAAGCGGTTGAGGTGATTGCAGCAGGCGTGGTGGATCCGTGATTTGTTGTTGCGAAGTGTGGCAGTGGCAGTGGCGAGGTGGGGGATTTTTTTAACTTTTTTATTTTGTAAATTATAAAATTAATAAATCTGATTTTTAATTAGTATAAGGAAAATAGTCATAGTAAATATATATGAATGTCCATTTTTTAAAAAGTGGATGCCGTGTATATCCATTTGAAAAAAGGAGTGCAGCCTATACCCAAACATTTTTTTAAATATATTTTTGGAGCACTTTGCACAGAATTTAATATAATCATTTCAAATATCACAGAATATTATATCACAAAACGGTTAATTTTAGTTAAAAACATAGAAATTTGATATGATTGATTTAAAAACTGACATGTTGTTATCAATTTTTACTTTTTTATAATTCTGTACAAATTAAAGTTATTAAATTAAAAGGGTCAAACTATCGATTTAATTAATAATATAAATTCTGTAAAATTGATTCAAAATTACAAAACCATGAGGCTTTGGGGGTTGGCCGTCGGGTTTTGGGGGTTGGCCGCCGGGTAACAAGGTTGGCCGTCGGAAATTGGCGTGTATTTGAGGTTGGCCGCTGAAAATTGCATTCAATGTGTGTAGTTGTGCGTGTAGTTGAGGTTGGCCGCGTGTAATAAATATCTTTTTATTTATTTATATATTTTGAATTTAAATCATGACACAAATATAAACAAAAACAATTGACACACACAGACACAAACTCAACATAAAATAGAGAGAATCGTTTTGAGAGAGGCGGAGGAGAAATTTTTTCGATTATTTGAGGAACACTTAAGCAATTTTTTCTCAAAGAACCAGAAAAAGGTAAATAAATTATTGATTTAATGTGTTTATTATTAGCTTTTGTCATTATGTTTTAATTATTGAATTATCATTATGTTTTATCATTATGTTTTATCGTATGATTTATTATTAGCTTTTCTCAAAGCAACTTATGTTTTATCATTATGTTTTATCGTATTTTTTAGTTTTTCTCATTATGTTTTATCGTATGTTTTAATTATTGAATTATGTTTTAATTATTGAATTTGTGATTGAATTATGTAAATAATATTAATAATTTATTTTAACATGTTTTAAAAATAAAAAACCACAAATACGCATAAACTGACGGCGGCTTTCAGAAAAATAGGTTGGCCGCCGAAGTGCCATCGAGCGCTAACCGCCTCCCGCTGCACTTCGTCGGCGGCCAACCTATTTTTCCGAAAGCCGCGCATTTTATGCTTGATTATGGTTTTTGATCTTCTGTTTTGTGAATATATGATTTATTATTAATTAATTATAAATTGCAATCCCATAATTGCTTGATTTTTGAATATTATCGCCGTGTTTCTCATAAAAATATTGTAACATGTAAATGGAGAATTAAAACAAATTGTATCATGTCACCCACGTGAATTAAAATAGAGAAAATTTTAACAAAATTATATGTGTTAAGAGTTTGTGTGGGACAGATGACAAGAATATATAATATGTTTATGATATTCTAATATTTCATTTGAAACTATATTTATGATATTATAATATTTTGTTTGTTTTAAACACGTTCTTTTTATAAAAAATATCCCAATATGAGTACTACATAGATTTGTCTGTTTTTATATCCACATCTCATGTGCAATATGTAATACTAAACATAATAGTAATATTACATATTAATTTATGTGGAAATGGCCGACAATGGCCGGTCGGGCGGAAGCTTATTTTACCTTTTAGTTTAGAGATTTGTTTTATACTTAATGTTAGATGATTTATACACGTTCATTATTGTGCATTTGTATTATTTATTTAGTTTAGGTGAATTATTATTTGATTTAGTTTAGGTGAATCATGATTTATACACGTTAATTATTATTAGATGATTTATAATATTTTTTGTCGATTCCTTCAAAGTTTAGGTGAATTGAGACGATGAATTATAATTTATTGTTCTTATTATTAAACATTCGTGATCAATGTTACTATTTTTATATTTAATTTGTATTATTTAGTTTAGATATTTGTTTTATAATTAATGCTAGATGAATTTTTAATTAATTATTGTGCATTTGTAGGATTTAATTAGATGACGGAGTGGAAGAATATTATCATTAGATATGGAGGATGTTGGGATGATTGTTTGAACTACTGCGGCGGTGCATCATCATATACCCATGTTCGGACTGATAATGTACTTATTTGGGAGTTAAGAGAAATCATTAATTCCCTTCTGGGAGCAAATTCTTTTGACTACCAAATACATTATATATCGAGATCTCGAAGTGGTAGACTTATCAAATCACTTTTGACTACCGATGATCAGCTAGCTCGATTGTGCGAGGTTTATGCCCAACCGAGTGTATGTGACATACGGAGTCGTCCCCCAACCGAACTCAAGCATATATGCCACAATTCGAGCAACCACGTGATCCAACAGATGACTACACTTCACAATACTCATCATTGGATGAGTCATTCACACAACCATTTGGAGCATATGATTGGTTTGCGCAAGATACACCTCAAGAAGTGCCGCAACATGTGCGCGAAGTGGCTGACGTGATCGTTGACGATAGTGATGATGATGAATACATCGTCGACAGTGAAGAACAAACAGAGTCTGATGAAGAAGAGGAGCGTGCGGCTGTAAATGTGATCTCTGGCACGTTTGTAGAATTTGATGCGTGGATACGTCGACAGGGTGGAATAGAAAAGTTTGGGATGATTATGCAGAGTAACTCGCAAGGGGTAACCGAGGGACTCGAGGTAGAACAAATGGAAGAGATGAGCAATTGGTTAGTTCCTGTTATTTCTCATGAGGCTTCGAACAATCTTTTTGCTAGTCCTCTTGACTCTATTTCGAACCCCGATGAGCTGAGCGAAGGTTCCATCTTCGACAACAAGGTGGACCTTAAGATATCAGTCGGGTTGTGGCACTTGGAACAAAGAGCAAAATTTGTTATTTCGCGATCGGACCAGACCCGGATTACGTTCAAATGCAGATATCATGATCAGTGTCCGTTTCTATTGCGCGCATCACAACAGGGTGGTTTTTGGTTTGTGCGTAAGTTTGATGCCGTACACACCTGTGTAGATGATCTCGTGAATACCGGAACGCGCAAGGTCAATGTCCGTGTGATTGCAACATACATAGCGTGAAAAATACGCGAGGACGGTGATGTCATTAAGCCGATATCGATTATGGCCGAGTTACAATGAGAGTATGGCGTGCAGGCGTCATATACTATCGCGGTGAGAGCTCGTAATAAGGCAATCGAGATGATATATGGTGGGCATGAACAATCCTATCAGCTGCTACCGGGTTATCTTCACATTTTCCAGACAACTAATCCTGGTTCGTTGATTGACTTGGATATTGGACCAGATGGTCGTTTTCACCACCTTTTTGAGCACTCGGTTCCAGCCAACTCGATTACAAGTTATGCATGAGGCCTGTTATTGTTGTGGATGGCACGCACTTGAAGGGCCGCAATAAGGGTATATTGTTTGTTGATGTTACGAAGGACGACAACGAGCAAGTTTTTCCATTGGCTTATGGAATTGTTCCGATCAAGAATGATTTATCAAGGACTTGGTTTCTGCAACGCATGAAGACTGCTTACCAGTCGAATTCCGAGATGTTGATTGTGTCTGATGCGCACGTCAGTATATCCAATGCTGTAAAAAATATCTTTCTGGAGAACGCCCACGGCTTATGCTACTATCATCTGCTGAAAAAAATCATGCATTTTGGGAAACCGTCTATGGCATTGTACCAGAAGGTGGCTTATGCATATCGGGATACGGAGTTTGACAAAGTAATAAACATGTTAAAGTCCCTCGTGCCTAAAGATAGACCTACTGGTGGTGCATATGGCAAGTTGACAGAGGTCGGAGTTGAGAAGTGGGCCAGATCAAAGTGCCCTGTGAGGCGCTATACCTTTTTGATTTCCAACATTGCCGAGTCCTTCAATGCTCGGTTGTTGTGGGCAAGACGATTGCCCATTTACTCTATGGTTGAAGCGATTCGTCATATCATAGAAAATGGTTCGATCAAAGACTTGAAGCGCGAAGAACATACCCTTGACCTAACCCCTCAAGTCATTAGTAAGATACGGGCGAGCTGGAGAGATCACGCCGATATACTATAGTGCCCAAAAGTAACGACACATTCAAAGTCAAGGACAGAAACCAAACCTTCAATGTCAATCTCGGGACGGAATCGTGCTCGTGCTTGGAGTGGGACATGGATCTGATCCCGTGTTCTCATGCAGTTGCAGCTATACGGTATGGAGCTACATACAAAATTTTTTTTTTTTAGTACGGTGTGCCAATTTATAACTAACAACTTTATCATTGTTTTTTATACTGAATTTTAATTTGTGCAGGCATAAAGATAACCAAATTTCCAGCTATGTAGGAAAATACTACCACGCCGTGAAGCTAGTACAGGCCTACTCATACAAAGTAAATCATGTTCCGCCCCAATCCAGTTGGATGCTTCCTATAGATATCGCAGGCGTTGAAGTACTGCCACCTGCTGTGGTCCGACAGGCGGGTCGTCCGAAAGTTGGGCGCCATCGTCATCCAACCGAACGTCCCCATCAAGATCCGTGGAGGAGAAATGGGGTCAGCGAAGACAAGTCGTGCACGTAGGAGGTGTGGCTTGTGTGGTTCTGCAGATCACACGCGACAATCATGTCCTTATTTACCATCCCATTAATTGAATGTGATAGTGTCTTGTTCAAGCGTTGTAACGCCCCATTCTTGCATCGGGGATATTACCTAATACATTGATTTATACAGCAGCAAACCCTATGTTGTTTTTACGATTTAATCAGCGAAGATTATAATAAAAATTTGACAAACGGACCAAAAATGGGTGTCGGTCGCCTGTGGGGTCAAAAGATAGAAGCAGCTATATAAGTTCAATCATTAATTCAAATATTACAATATTCAAGAAAATACACTCAAATACAAATAAGGTTATTACATAATAATTAGTAACATGTTTCGACCACTTTCTATGACTCTCTTCACATAATTCAAAGATAGAAGCAGCTATTTTCTTTCGGTAGCCATATACATTCTCATTACCCAATTCAATGCTCGGGAACTGAAATGATGCGTTCGACGTACATGCACATAAATGTTCCGGCACTGGTTCTGTCTTGCTGACTGAACTGGTCATCAGGAGGAGCCATTCTAAACATCACCTCATGCGGAAAGGCACGAACAGTGAGTGAGTTATTTTCAAACCAATGAGATTTGATTAAGAACTGTGGCCATAACATCTTCAAGCCATACCAATGCATCATCCGCTGCTCTTGTTGCCGGGGGTCTAATGAATAATATATCGAATCGAAAATTTCACACATCCCGCTCCTCATGTGCATTCGACTCAAAATGATGCGACCTCTACTAAAACAAGAGATGATGATCTGTAAAAAGAGATTCAATTTTGTAAAGGCACAAATAAAAATCTATTTTATAATTAGTCATCAGATAAATAAGTTACCTGCTCAAAGATGAAGCCATGGTTCATGACTTTGCCCACCCTTCGCCACGGGTTGCCCGATACCAAGTATTATTTGAGCCCACATAGATATAGCATGCTCTAGTGATCACTGTGATTGATTATTCTCAAAATATACAGCCATGATCGATTGATGTACAAATCGCTCAACCTATTTATTCACATAGAAGAAATATTTATTATATATATATATATATATATATATATATATATATATATATATATATATATATATATATATTCACATCTATAAGAAATACGAAATATATACTTACAAAAAAATCGGTGTCCAAAATAATCATGTTCGCACTATTAACCTCATCCAACAAGTCATGCCTGTTTATTAATCTCATCCTCAGATACATCATGTACAAATCAAGATCCTGCAATAAAAAATTTGTTTTTTAAATACCGATTTCATATATGAAAATAGAAATAGAAGTGATACTTACCCCCACGTCAAGATCGGCAGAAGCGTCTTCGATGCGAACAAAATCACTGTAGGTCAGCGTTCATCCACTGTCTCTAATAATCACTGAACCCGTCCTTGCCTCAAGAAAATTTTCATAAGAAGCGAATACACTATCGGGGATAGGACGGGGCATAGGACTATTCACGTACGGTGACCTTGCAGGCGCAGCGAACCTTACTCGTTCGCTTCTACGAGTTGGCTAATTTTTGGTTTAAGCAACAGAGTTAGAAAAAGTAAACATATCAAATATGATGCAATAATATAAAATAAGATAATTTATCAATTATCTCGACTGTTCCATATGCATCTCTTGCATGGAATGACGAGCTAGATCCTCACTGTGTGATGGGCTAATGAATCCAGAGCTAGATCCATGCTCATGTAGAGACTGACGATGAGGTGTATAATCTGTCTGGGGTACAGGAGACGTCGGATCTGCTAGAGGAGTCTGCTGGGGTACATCTGAACCCGACGTAGGAGTACAAGTAGAAGGCTACCGTCCCTGATCGTCACTCCGCATCGGCGGTGGGGTAGTTCCACGACGGGACGACGTTTATGCCTCAGTGCTATGCGAACATCTACATCGAGTCTTCTCTAGCATAGACTCAAACCACGTCTTGAGTCCTTGAATATTCTCTCTAACCACATCATGGATCGTGTCTATGATCCAACGACGATCCCCGACTCGACGCGTGCGTGGTGCTCACCGCCACTGCTAGATGAAGAGGAACGTGGCTGTCTCGCATACTTCCCCGTATCCTGTCTGCATCCCCCTATATCAGATCATCGTCCCTCGTCCGACGCACGCTCTATCTCCACAGACTGACGTCGTGGCTCCTCAGGCTCTACATCAATCTTTTCAACAGCAATCGTGCCCTCGCATCGCGTGCGATCACCGACCAACCCCACGCCAAGATCAATAGAAGGCTCGCCTAGAACGACGGTGGGGTTGTGCTCTAGTGCGGGCGGGGTTGTTCCCGACGCATGATGGGAACGGGTCTCCTGTAGTTCACACCTAGTGCACCCGGATATAGAGATGACGTATAGTACGGCATGCTCCTCTCATAGTCATCCGGGACTAACCCCCAAAACGGTTGCCCCTACAATAAACCAAAACTTATTACTATATATTTGAATAGAAAACATATAATATAATGAATAAATAAAAGTTATTGAACAATAATAATACCTCACGATCGAACAGGGGCTGTGTATCCTCGTCAATCATCTTCGTGAACTTCCACCTCATGCATCTATGATACGCATCACCCCGGATATACTTCGCAACCGTCGTGCCAAGATCCGAAATGATCTCTAGTGACCAAATATATAATGCTCACGACGGTCCGTAGAAGTGATATTTGGCCTTGGTCTTCATATTCCACATGTAGTATCGAGAATTTTATATGCATATGCAGCCCATGAAAATCGCAACACGCCCGGATCGTCAACTAAGACCCAAATCCACGGATCCACAGGTCGTGGCAAGTCGATTCCAAGAACGAATGCGTAAAGAACTAAGATGTGGGCCACACGGAGATATAGATGACCGTCATTATCATCAATCGGACGGTCCGTATCAAAGAATCTCACACCTAGATTCTCTATACTGTCCCTCCGCCACCAACAAATCTTCGATAAACCTCAACAGATCGCGGATCGTACTCGGTTGTAGGATCGAAAGATGACGTCCCAAAACTCAACCCGTCACGAGCGCAAAATCCGAGAAGGAAAAACAAATTCTCCTCCCATTGATAACAAACCATATCTCCTGATCTTCAACACTGGGGGGCTTAATCTGTCGGGATACCATATGGTGCAAACTTATGTTTGACTTGGATCCAGGTTCCCAACCAACTAAATGACCGAAACACCCTTGCCTAAACCTATCCACCAACTCTCCACCGCCTATATCTCTCAATCTCATAATGACCCTTCTGAAATAATTGGGCTTGAAGTACGTGCTGATTGTGGATGGACGATTGATGGTCTCGGGCCTTAAGAACTCGATGATTTCCTATTTATTAAAAAAAATTAAACTATGCTTAATTAAGAAATATGTCAAATCAAACCTACACCACTAAAATTTTAGAGGCTCATAATCTAAGGGATGATGAATGATGACATTACTGATTGAATCAGAGTTCGCCATTACAAGTTCAACGTAAGTCTTCCACTTAAACCCTAAATAAAGACGCGACGTATGGTATAAATATAAGGATTTGAACTTAAGAACTTTACCCATGGAGCACCGAACACATTATCCACTATATATTTTGTTTCTAAGTTCACAAAAATTACAAGGGAAGTAAACTGCATTAGACAACCTTTGTGTGTTAGCATAGATGCAAGGATTGGAAATTGAAACTATAGTTTTAAGCGTCAAGCACAAAATCCATTGAATCTTGCTCCCAGTTTTAACTCACAACCTATACAATAGAATTAAATTGCACTAAATAAGCATTTTTTATGTGATAACACACAAGATAGTGGCATGGATACAATAATTCAGACTTTATAATATAAATTGCACTAAACAAGCATCGAATAGGACAAGTCACTTTATTATATATTATAAACTCACTACTAAATGCCAAATGAATATAAAATGCCAAATAAATATTTAGTTTAATTATACACATATTTAGTCTAAAATAAGAACTTGTCTCAAACTACTGAATTAATTAAGATATTATGGTCGATTTTTCCATTTGTGTCTCAAACATATAATTCGAATTAATTCACAAAGCATAGACAACAATACATAATTAACAATATATAGTTAACAAAGCATAGACAATACATAATTAACAATACATAGTTAAACATATAATTCGAATTATAATTCACATAATTAACAAAAATATACAATACAAAAATATAAACAAACAAAAATACAAAAAAACCTGAAGAAGAAGAAGACAGCCATGGCCGCGGGAGAGGTTGGCCGGGGAAGGAAGGGACGTCACTGGGTTGTACAGGTTGGCAAGAAAGGAGGGAGGATGGCCACTGGGGGGGTTGGCCGTTGGCACGTGGGGGTTGGCGTCGGGAAGAAAGGGAGAGAGGTTTGGCGGTGATAGAGAGAGAGGAGGGTTGGCCGCGGGGAGAGGTTGGCCGCGGAAGTAAGGAGGAGGGAGGGAGGAGAGCTTGGCGGTGAGAGAGAGAGAGAGAGAGAGAGAGAGAGAGAGAGAGAGAGAGAGAGAGAGAGCTTAGCCGTTGAGAGAGTCATTGAACATTTATAATGAAATTTGAATTGAAGAACGACAAAAGCCTGCAAAAAGCTGAAAAGTTTTGCATTCAACCACCATCATTATGGTTCTGACAAGATTCTTACGCAAATTTTCATGCACAACTGATATTTGTCATGCAAATATATTAAAATATTGTATTGGGTATACACGACACTTATTATTTGAATTGGGTATACATGACACCAATTTTTACAAAATTGGGTATTTAAGCCACGCGCCATAGAATTTATATAGTCTATAGAAGATGGGGAATATTTTATCTAGTCTTTGAAAAAAAAAAGTGTATATATTATTTTGCCTCTATTTAAAATATTATTAGAAATTGTCTTCTTCAAAATTACAAATCAAATATATTCTATTCGATTTGAATCGAATTGAATAGAATAGTCTAAAAAATAAAATCAATACCGAAATGAATATTCGAATAGTATTATTTAGAATACACTTCAAAAAATAGAATCCAATATTTACGAATAGAACTGATCTAGTTGAATCAAAGAATAATATTAGAAAGAAATTCAAATACCAAATTGGATATGTAATTGTTGTAACGAATATGAATTGAATACAATAATTTCCGCTTCGATTTAATTCATTTACAACCCCTACGATTTAAGCACCACAGAAAATTTCTCACTCAAGCTATCCTAACCAAATTTTCGTAGTGAAAAATTTGTCTAATGGTGGTGGATTTGCTTAGTTTGTTGTAGTTCAAATATTAAATTATTAGAGTGGATATTTCAAGATAGAAATAGAAATATAACAATAATATAGTATGAATTTGAGTATTTGGCATTTTCCACAATAAGCCCAAACAAATATTTTATTTATTTATCAGGCCAAGTAAAACATATAAGCCCATTTATTTCTGAGCCCAATAATACAAAAAGCTGAAACTAGTATCGTTCAAGCCCACAACTTAAATGCTATTTTTTCCTTGGTCCAAGAATTGAGCCCATGAGGCTAAAAACGGTAAAAATCAGAAGGGGGGGATTTCATATTAGCTGCATTAAGACCGATTGGATCCAATGGCTAAAGAAGAACCCTCGTTTGGCCTTTATTTAAAGAAGAGGTTCCATCATGTAGCTGGGTACAAATAAGCCGGTAAAAGACAAGTAGAAGCCAATGTAATGGAAGGAAACGATTTATTTTGCTGCATTGTATTGCTATTCAAACTTAGGTAAATTATTGATGATTCAAACTAGCAAATTCATGGATTTGCTAGCTTAAATCAAAAATAATTTTATATATATTAAGTATTGAAACTGAAATAATGTTGAGATAATGATTTAAAGGACAAGTTACAACAAATCCCTAAAAATAAGTATAAAACCGTGTTTTCCTTAAATTAAGAAAAAAAAAACGGATGCTTAAAAGATAAAATTACTTATTTAACATTTGGCATAAACGCATAAATTTTTTTTATAGCAAATATAATTATAATTTGTAGCACAAACAAAAATAAATCTTGTCCATTGATTTATTAAAATCAATAGTTTAGATTTATTCTTATTTCTTACAAAAAAAATCAGTCCTACCTGATACATCATACATCATATATATATATATATATATATATATATAGGGAAGGGTTAACGTGAGAACCATTTTTATTGTGAGAATGTGAGAACTGAATATGCTATGAAAGTAAATGAATACGATGTGAAAGTTAATGAATAAAAAAAAAAATTTTTCGCCTCATGGGATTCAACCCGGTGAAAATTCAATTTTTGATTCATTAACTTTCGCAGAGATTCATTAACTTTCATAGCATATTCATTTTGTTTTCCTAGTTCTTAGTTCTCACGTTAAAATTGGTTCTTATTTAAACCTCACTCTCTCTCTCTCTCTCTCTCTCTATATATATATATATATATATATATATATATATATGAGATGGTTCACGTAAGAATATAAATATTGGTGAGAAATAAGAATACAATATTGAACATATAAAGTTGTTGCACTAAATGTATAAACTTGCTGCATCAAATTCGGTGCAACAACTTTATATTCAGTGCTACACTTTATATGTTGAATTAAACAGTGAAGTGAAAAATATATATGAAATACTAAATATACAGAAAAATAGATTTAAAAGAATAAAAATCTATCTAAGATATGAAATCCCACAAAAAAGGGTAAATACCAAATCCCCTAAAAATAAAATTACTAATTTTTCATGTGTATTAAAACTATAACATATCTAGTTACTAATGTAGCACATAAAGATCTAATCTAGACAATCAATTTATTATGATGAATGTCTATATTTTTTTTTATTTCTCACCAAAATTTGTATTCTCACGTGATCCAAATTTTATATATATATTGGATCAAATGAGAACCACATCTTTTTTGCGAACTCTACGAACCATGCATATGACGTTGAGATGATACACAAAACGGTATAAAGTTGTGCATAACGAAAACTTTCTAAAATTATTTTGTTGTTCAACAATTTTAGAAAGTTTTCGTTATGCACAATTTTATACCGTTTTGTGCATCATCTTCAACGTCTTATGCATGGTTCTCAAGTTCTTTAAAAAGACGAGTTCTCACTGGATCCAACCCATATATATATATATATATATATATATATATATATATATATATATATATATATATATAGTTGGTTGTAGAGAGAACCACCTATAAGTTGAGAACTAAGAACTAATCCAAACCCTTTAAACAACATAATCTAACGGCTTTAAAAATGTTTTGATGGTCAAAATCAATTTTGACCAATTTTCAAACCTTAACACTATTTTAAGAAAATTGAACGGCTGAGGGGCATATAACTAATCTTAAACTTTCAACTTACACTCATTAAATTTTCAATTCATAATTATCGTGCCCTCTCCCTCTTCTTTCCCTAAATTACCGCACCCATATCTCTATGCAAATCAATCCATATCTTATTTTGAAATATGAAGAAACTCTTCAATCCAAATCAATACATATCGTAGATCTCCGACGTAAATTTCAATAAAAAACAAGGCTATCGAGGACTTGTTCATAAACATTGTTTGCATGTGCACCTATTATTGAGGCTTGTAGTCAGTTTTTATAAATGACGATAAAATTGGTGTCATATGTAGTTGGATATGTAGCTAAACGTGATCCATTTTTTTTTTTGTGAACTAGGATTGTATTTCATTAAAATTTACTCCTACGAGTTTGTAGGTGTACACCTTATTAATATCGATTTTGGGATTTTTGGAATACATGATTTCAGATTTTGATGAAATTTCAAAAGGTTTCACTATAATATGAATTTTGTAGATACAAACCATATTTATATGAGTTTTTGGAATGTTGACTTAGCATTATCGTGGTCTCCCACAAGTTGTTTCTGTGTTTTTTTTTATCATTTTGTACTCCAACTATTTTTTGTATTATGTATTTTATGTTTGTTTTGTTTATAAAGGTGATGTACTATTTTGCTGTGTTTTGGTGTTGTGCACTTTATTTAGTGCTAAGACAATTTATTATATATATATGTTCATGTCCTACAATTTTGTGCATAAGATATAGAGATCTGTGCATAAGCACAATTTATAGCCATGTTTTCTTATGCACATGTTTAAATAAATATATGCATAGGGTTGAGAAAAAAAAATATTTGTTTAATTTTTCGAGTTAACACTGATAATTATTTTTTATTATGAACCTTCCATCTAATAATTATATCTCAAACTTCTCTACAAGCTGACTTTCTTATGCACATGTTTATATAACTATATGCATAAAGTAATAAATCATATGCATATGTGATCAATTTTCCTTATTGTAATAATAATACACAATCACCACAAACCATTAGTTTGTTTGCATGTTTTTGTAATATATTTTTTGGTTTTTACGTTTTATAAAATGCGAAAGACATGTATGTGTTTGTACATAAGGATTACATAAGTTTTGCAAGATTATACAAATTTTCAATTGAAATAGAAATGAATGTATTTGTGCATAAAGATTGAAAAACTTATGCTTGTACTTTAATAACTATTTGTGTAAGTTGTGCATGAATCTCAGTTTCAATGCAAATCTAGTTTTACTAGGTTGAAAAAGACAAGTTTTATCATTGATTTTATTGTAGTTTTATCTAATAGTAGTGTGGCCATGATAATTATTGGTAATTACATATTATAATTATTGGTAATTACATATTGTAATTTTAAAAATGAACTAGTTATGTAAATGTCATGCACAATATATAAATACTTGTGCATAAGTATCACAAAACTGTACCGAACGATACTTTTTATTTGCATAAGACATGTGTGTGTCCTGCTATGAAGAGTTTGTCGACATAAGCTATAAAATATACATACTATATTTTTTATTTGCTCAAAACTATTATTCTTACATAAATAATACAGTCATGATTGTACAAAATGCATAACACTAACACAAATAAGTGACTAATAACCATCAATTTAGTAATACATAAATGATTTTTTTTGTTCTTATTTAAATGATGCATTAATGTAAAAAATATAAAATTGAGTTGAAATAATATAAACGAAATAGAAGAATAATATTCTTTTTTGAATATGAATAAACATTAATAAAAAAAAGGATAGAACATAACAATGAAAACAAAAGAATAAACTTGATTATGCCATTAATCATTGCTCGAACAAATTGATACTTTAGAGAAACATTTGAAGGAAGAAAATCGCAAATTATGTATACACATAAACCATTGAAAAAAAAAGTATAAGAAAAAAGATATAAAAAGATTAGCTGCCATAAATAAGCATAGCTAATCCTAAATTATAGCCCCATCGGTTACAATAAAATGAAAATTACTTTATTATCCCTACTCTTAAAATCAAGAAATAATGTGTCATCATTTTAAAATTAAATATGCACCACAAGATCACCATAATCAATGCTCAAGATTAGTTCTCAATTCTCAATACAATTATAGTTCTCATTTGATCCATCCCCTATATATATATATATATATATATATATATATATATATATATATATATATATATATGAATGGATCAAATACAAATACATCTTAACATGTAAAAGAAGAACGATTTTCAGCTCCCCATTTGTGAGATCTACAAGGAATTCATCACTGTTAGAAGAATTCAAACTCTTGGGCTCGAATTCCGTGAGTGGCAAAATTTTAATGTTTTGGAATACAAACACTTTCACAGCGAATTCAAACGATTTCATGAGTTCGTAATTTATACTTTAAGGATGGTTTCTACAATAATCAATATATATATATATATATATATATATATATATATATATATATAGGGAGTGGATCAAATGAGAACCACATCTTTTTATGAACTCTGCGAACCATGCATAAGACGTTGAAGATGATGTATAAAAGCGGTATAAAGTTGTGCATAAAGAAAACTTTTCAAAATTATTTTGTCGTGCAACAATTTTAGAAAGTTTTCGTTATGCACAACTTTATACTTATTTGTGCATTATATTCAATGTCTTATGATGGTTCAAGTTCTCAAAGATGAGTTCTCACCTGATCCAACCCCATATATATATATATATATATATATATATATATATATATATATATGGGTTGGATCCAGTGAGAACTCATCTTTTTTGAGAACTTGAGAATTATGCACAAACGTATAAAGTCGATGAATAAAATCTATAAAGTTGTGCATAACGAAAACATTCTAAAAATATTGCACAACAAAATAATTTTAGAAAGTTTTCATTGTGCATAACTTTATATCGTTTCTATGCATCATTTTACATATCTTATGCATAATTCTAAAAAGATGTTGTTCTCATTTGATCCACTCCATATATATATATATATATATATATATATATATATATATATATATATATATATAGGAGATGGATCGGTATGAAAGGATAATTTGATAGGAAATGAGAATGAATTGGGTCTTTGATTCGCTGAATCAATGGTTGAGATTTAATTTCGGTTGCGCTACAGTTTTGTGTTTTGTGTGCTATGCGGATTACTGTGCAGCACTAGAACCCTTCTTGTGTTACGCTGCAATGAAAGATGTGCTAAACTAATATACTTAGCATATGTGCTACGAAGAGATGAAATATGTGCTTAAATAACACGTGCAACATAGTAATTCTGATTATGCTATACAAATATGAAAGATATGCTAGACTTACATATCTATTCTTATTTCCTACACTTATTTCCATTCTCACAGGAACCATCCCCTATATATATATAGAGTGAGGTTCAAATAAGAACCAATTTTAACGTGAGAACTAAGAATATTTTTACAAACAAAATGAATTTGATTTAATGAATCTGTTGGAAAGTTATTGAATCGAAAAATTCTTTTCACCATTCGGAAAATTCATTCAAGTTTCACATCTGATATCAAGTTCATCATTTTTATCATTTTTAGTTCTCACGATAAAAATGGTTCTCACGTTAACCCTCCCAATATATATATATTGGGGTTGCTTATAGGAAGAATTATCTCTAAGATAAAAAATAAGAATTTATTCTGACCCTAGATTTCATCTGATCTAATGGTTTATATTTAATTCATGCTTAAAAATAAACTTGACTATGTTTATATTATTTTTATGGTTTTAACGTATGAGAGGTATTAAGGTCAATTTCCAACCCCTGATGTTTTGCCTTTGTACGACTTTCTCTTTCTGTGATTCGATTTGCTTTTCGAAAATAGTAGTTGTGCATAGGATTATAATGGTTGTGCGGATGATTGTAAGTAGTTATGCGAAACAAAACAGTAACTAATAATCAAATTTATAAAATTGAGAATCCTTATTTGAATAATAATTAATGTAAAAATATAATTTTATAAAATTACCTTAAAATAATGATCATAAATAAGAATTTCGCACAGCGGATCCCGCAATCCGTGGGTTAAAAAAAATGATGATATACAATTATGGTTATTCACGTGATTCGGCTAATACGCAAAACAAGATAGTAGTTATGCATAGTAATGTACGGGTTGTATATATGATTGTAAGTAGTTAGCGAAATAAAATAGTAACTAAGAATTAAACTTATAAAATTGAGAATCATTGTTTGAATAATAATTAAGGTAAAAATGTATCAAATTTATAAAACTACTTTGAATAATAATTAACGTATAAAAAAGAATCAAAATATATAATTACCTTAAAATAAATATCACAATTCTCATTAATCACATGAATATTCAAAATCGATAATGATGACGATGCACAATCGTACAATTTGTTTGCATAAGCATATTGTTTCTTTGCATAAGCGTCATCGATGATTTAAAAAAAAATTCAAAATCTAATCAACTAAAATAATTTATAATTCTTGAAATTGATGAAAAAACTATCCTAATATTAATATATACTAATTTAAAATACACTTTACAAGAAATATACATACCGTAAATATAAAAAAAATCCCAATTATTTAGAAAAAAATAGTTACAGTGAATAACAAATTTACAATAATATCCTTCTGTAAATATAAATCCTAAAATAACAATAAATTTTAACTGCAAGATAAAGAAAAATATACGCATATAATTAGTTCTTATTTCTTAAGAGAATAAGAGTTCTCATTTTATCCACTCTATATATATATAGTATTTGAATCATATAGGGATGCAAATATAACAGAATTTTTTTCACAAGATGACTAAAGAAATGAACGTCGGACTCCAATTTGAGGTTACTACTTGTTTCATAAAGATAATGTACTAATATGGAGCAACATTCTATTTGATGCTAATTAGTTCAACCCTTGAACTTTGAGCACAACATTTTTACCTGCCATAATTAGTCACATTATATGAGTTGTATAATAGAGTTACTCGAAAAGTATTATATAAATTAATCATATTTGATGTCGGCACCAACTTATGCAAAACAACCAACAGAGAGTAAGAAACTATGAGCAGGCAGCTAGCTCTTAAGTAAATATAAAAAAGAATGACTCGATAAGTATTATATAAATTAATTATATTTCATAATGCAGTTTACAAGAAATATACATACAGTAAATAAAAAAAAATCCCAATTTTTTAGGAAAAAATTAGTTAAACGAATAACAAATTTACAATAATATCCTTCTATAAAAATAAATCCTAAAATAATAATAAATTTTAACCGCATGATAAAGAAAAATCTACGCATATGATTAGTTCTTATTTCTTAAAAGAATACGAGTTCTCATTTTATCACTCCCTATATATATAGTATTTGGATCATATAGAAAAAAATTCTGCTATTGCTGCACCACATGCGCCTGAGCTTTCATCTTGGCTTTTTGTTCGAATTCACGCTTGAGGAGCATGAATTGAACTGCCAAATCGTCATATCTATCATTTGTAACAAATGTCACCCTCTTTATTGGATGCCTCTCCATAGACCATTGATAGTTGTTGGAGACTATCTCCTAAACACTTTACATCTCCCCCTTGCAAGAAGGAAAAAAAAAAAGAGAAAAATATAAAAATAAAAATGCCTAAAATAATCACTAGAAGTCAGAAAAATTATCTTTGTATAACCTATACAGTCTCCGACAACTACGCTAAAAAGCTGATCACTAAAATCCAAGCAATAAATAATCACAACTAAACGATGTCTATTGTAGTCAGCTAGCAAACAGACTATGGTATCCACAATGATTGAAAGCATGAAAATACAACAAATAATGAACACAAACGCATCATAATTATTCAGGCAATCACAAAGATGTAGAGAGTTTTGATAAAAACTGTTAAAAACAAAACAAGAACAAAATAAAATAGATCTAGAAGAAATAAAAGCTAAAAGAATGATAGGGAATGCAATAATTTAACATAAAATCATACAATCTAGATGATAAAAAGCTTAACACCTCTCATTCTTATTACTTTTTCAACGAATAATATGAAAAATCAAAAGGTCGTCTTATTCAAAACCCCAATTATGACATCCCTTCTCTCATACTTTACACCTCGGAACGTACCGTTCTTATAGAGATAAACGCGCTTTCACATCTTCTTAACCCGGAATGGCTGGGGAGAGGAAAGGTTCCTTTTTTTTAGGGTACTCCCGGAAACAGATCCAGTGGAAACGGGGTGGGACCTGTAGCTCAGAGAATTAGAGTACGTGGCTACGAACCACGGTGTCGGGGGTTCGAATTCAGCAACAAAAATTAAGTCAATTTAGATGAAGAATCACAAAGTTAACTACAGTCTCCTGGTCCTGGCAATCTGTAGTAGATTAATTTATGTCATATCTCCACTAGATCTTGAAAACACATAAAAATTCTAAAAAGTACATAAGATTTATTCTCCTACAATTAATTCTAAAACCACCAAGTCTTTAGATTAATCGCTTGATTCGATTACCCAATTAAATCCGCTAAGTCTTTAATTATGCAACTAACATGCATCAATAGTGATCAGTTATCTAGCATAAAATAGTACCAAAATCATATATCATAAATTGACAGGTAAATAAGCTCCATAGATCAATCATATAAAATTTTATTAAATCATACAAACCCTGGAATCAATAGGAACTTAGTTAACCATAACAAGAATTAAAGAATACGAAATAAAGATAAACATGATTGAAATAAATAATAAAAACTAGTGTAAAATTTCATAATGAAGAACTTGAAATTTGAACGGTGAAATAATAAATCTTCAATCTTGTAGAGAACTCTAAAATAAAATATAACTCTGAAAAATATGGAAAATGATGAATTGAAGACACTTATATAATGTTAAAATGAGGTATTTATAGGTGAAGAAGACTCCTTAAACCCCAAAATGAATATAAATCCTATATGAGATTAAAAATACAAGGAAAAAGGTCAAAATCGAAAAATTCACAAAAAATCAGATTTGGATGCATTGGACTGCGGTACTGCTCGTGCACGGCTTGACCGCGGCCAATAGTTTGAAAAAGGCTTTATAGCAGTGGTCGCGGCATCGGTCGTTTCTACCATCATGTTTGGTCGCCAGAAACAGTCGTTTTTGGCTTCCACGCCACTGGCGTTGTCAGCTAACTTTGCACGCAGTGTTTTTGTTTCGCCCTGTTCTCCTTCGTCTGAGCTTCGATTTACGAACTGTTTGCGTCTACGGATTCCTAATGAGATGTACTTTAATCACATCAACTTTTTATTCCTCAATTCCTTCTTTATTTTCCTATGAAAAGGCAAAAGATACCAACAAGTATCAATTCTTAAAATTAAGCAAAACTAAACAAATACTCTTCACAAACATGATTTTCAACCTAAAATAAGATATAAATAGGCATTATAAACCATTGAAAATCTATGTTTGTCAACTTTCCCAAACTTAAACGATTGTTTGTCCTCAAACAAAGAAAACAAACAAACAAACTACAAACATGGCTAAATAAATTGATGACGATAAATTGTCTAGAAATTTTGAAAATTTCCACAAAGAATTTTCACATGCCACATTCATGTCTCAACATTACACAAATCAATAAGTATCAACACGTAGTCTTCTCAAACTCAAATTCTCACGTATTGATTTATGATGTATTAATAGTATGATATTTTCAATATCAAACTAAACTGAAAACGGACCTATAGTAAAGGCCCAATCCAATATCCCTTGAAGAAAGCTTTCCAAATTTCGTTCCCGCGTTTAGTTGGGTCCAAGTCTAAAGTCTTAGCTTAAATCCTAATTCGATCAAAGTATATATTATTTTTAAATTCTTTTTAGGGTCCTTGAAATATCTGGAAACTCGCTAAATTAACAAAACATCTTCTTATCTATTAAAATATATAATCCAATTTTACGTTTTGGAGTGTCGTTTAATTGGTAGAGTAAGTGAAATTATTATCAAAATCATGAACTTATGTATTTCTAAACTAAAATCGCGCGTACAAATTCAATATTTGGTGAGTGGAAATTCAGAAAAGTTTTACAGTAAAAGATATATTAACATAGAAACTCTAAAAATTAAATAATAAAATTAATAATTAAATAACTTTAATATTAATTATATTTGAAGACTCAAACAATCAATAGGTTAACAAGTTTACCTCATAACACATTTCTTATACACTGGATATTCTGAGACCTTTACATATTGGAAAAAAAGAGCACGACTTTAAAATTGGTTGCATTCCCTAATATGCGTTAAAGTTCACATAAAAATCAAATGTGCACTGTTAATTTTATATTATAAGAAAGAAGTTAAAATATTCATCCAAAGAATCATCAAAACGAGCATGCCGAACCTTACAATTATATTGTATTAATTACATCTGTAGATAGTTTAGTAGCTTAGTATGAAAATTATGTACTAATAAATTATTTAATATAAAGTAAAATGGATTTATAAGTACACTAAAGAAAGAAATTAAATATAAGCAATCCATAATATATGAGTGTTAATGCAAATAATTTACTCCAAATAAACACCTAGAACTGAGAATTGGAGTAAACCCTAAATCAAAGACACGTAAAACGTTCAAAGGTAGAACCAAAGACATATGGAAAAATATAAAGTGAGTATATGTAAGCTTGAGTGGAAGTGAATTTGACAAGATAAAAATAAATTATGCGAAGGGAAAAGATGCTAGCCGTAATAGAAACTAATAAATCTTATCCTGAAATGTAAAATTTGTTAAAATTTTATTTATTTATTTGAAGGTATATTTTATGAAACCACCTAAAATACCCTTCAACTATTTGGTGCAGCTCAATTGAGCCATCCTTAACTATTTATCCCAATTGGTTCGGCTTAAAAAATGGGGAAAATACAGATTTTGTGATAATTAAATAAATCAAGAATACCTTAATTAAGCCTAATGAATTGATCTTGTGATATTTTAACTTATAAGAGATTTTTCTGCGTTGAAAAGCACAATTGGCATCAGAAATAATATGTAGCCCTTAAGTCCATTTTAACGACGTTTCTAGTTCGTCCTTTCTATATGTCATTTCCCGTTGACGAATATATTTTTTGTGCCAAAAATCACTTATATGCTAAAATTATCACAAAACCAATTCGTTAGGTTCGATTAATGTATTATTGATTTATTAAACTAAAATTATCACAAAGTCAATTTATTATGTTAAAATTGTGTATTTTCCCTAAATGGGTCCCGTGGCCTTCTAGCATTGGTGTTCTAGATGCAGTTGTTGTGACAATTTCCTTGCATTATTTTTTATATTCTTTGTGGTGAGAAACACTGAAGGGTTTTTTCATTTGTAGGATCATTAGTCATTGCTTCGTTATGGGCATTTTTGCGATGCCCTATGTGAAATTTTCGTAAGATTGAGGGCTCAAACAAAATATTTTACAGATAAAAGGATCCTATTTCTATTTTCTGGCAGAAATCGAATAAATCAAAGTAAGCTATTGAGGATAATTAGAGAATCAGTTTAACTTAATTTCCAATCGAGTTTTCGCCGGAGGGTCTTGGCCATGGCTTGTGTGCTTAGAGCTTTAATTAATAAGGTTATAAAAATATTTGTTGTTGTTTTTTTTTTTGATATATCTAATTTATAGCGGGGAATATTTAATAAAAATGGAGGGAATATATATATATATATATTCAATAAAAACACGCGTAAAAAATTGTGATGCTGAGTTGTTAAGACGTAATTATCATGACATGACATGATCTTATATGCATGTTGTGCAATCAAATGTTGTTGCCGCCTCCGGCCATTAAATATATTATATGACCTAGGACAAGTTGATTAATTAATAAAGATGGCATTTAGCGACCTTCGGCGCACGTGGAGTTTGAATCCTAATTTTCTCATGTACATACATAGTACATGCATGTACATATGCAAATACACATACATGTGCGTGACTTTGTGTGTGTATATATATTATATCGACTAATTGACACGCACACACAGTGGCAAACAGGAGTGAGGGCCCTGTGCTCCCACCAGCTGGGCAGTGATATCCACCGCCCCAGTACTTAATTCACCTGCAACTCCAATAATTTATATATTATTGCCTGCCTTCTCATTTGAAAATGATATTTACAGAATTCAAATAAAAGAGATATGACAGATTGCAGAAGATTCAGCTGCTTCCAAATCTTGACTTTTCACTAACCCATCCAGCCACCAATAATATACATAGAGAAGAGGTCTACACAAGTTTTCGATGATATGTAATATATAATTTTATTCATTTATTTCATTAATTTTATGGTGGATTTTTTTTTAAGTTGATGGACACTGATCTTATATAGTAAGAGTAATCATAATTCAATTTGTTATATGATGCAAAAAAACATATATATTGTTAAACAGAAATATATATGATTGAATACAAACATACATATAAAATTAATTGTTCTAGACTTTTTTATCTTGTTTAAAACACTTCCTTCTAGCTTATAATTGGAAAGACAACAAAGGATCGATAAGAAAGAAAACAAATGATTAACAGAAAAATTGTTTGTGCCCAAAGGCATCAGACCGCTAGAGAGTAGCTGATTCTTGTTTGAGTTTTGTATTATGTATGTTTCTGTTTTGTTATATGCATGTTTTATTTGTAATTATGCATGTTTCTATTTTGTAAAATGTATATTTTTGTTCCCATAAAGCACTTCAATCTCGACATCACCTGTAATATTCCGATTATTTAAAACTATGTTACGACAATATAAGTCGTTAATTAGGGTTTTTGTTTCGATAATTGAAATAGTAAATTATCGAAACTCAATTTTGATTATCCATAATACGAGAAGTTTCATATTATATCCTTAAACAATTAGTAAAATAAAGAATATATATATATATATATTATTCCTTCGAGAGCGTTTTTTCAATGTCGATTAATTTTCGATAATCAGTCTTACGTTATTTTCTAAGCGACGAAGCTTAGAATTTAATTCCATATTAACGAAGAACTAATAAGGTGATTACGACTTTCTTATGAACGTTTTTGCATGATTCAAAAATTTTAGTATAATGTTTAAAGAATTTTAATATTGGAAGTCCTATGATTATTTTATGAAACAAGAGCATTTTTTTATATATTCCTTCTCTAAAATATTTTTATTTATTAAAGAAATGGAGATTAGACAATTTATTTTATTTTTCTATAAATGGTTCGAAAATTTATACTTAGAACATAGAATTGTTTTTATTCATTTTTTTTCATAATCTATATCATCATCTAAGATCTATATTATATCATATTATTATTGAATGAAAAAAAATGGAGACATGTAGTATTTTTCTCCATTATGGCCGAAAATATCACTAAGTGTGAAAGGAAGAAATTTTCATCTTTGATTGATAGTGATATGTATTTATTATGATAATGAGAGGTTATTAATTTAGAGATAAGATGAGTTATTAATTAATGAAGTGATAAGGTATTATTTTGTTTGGTAGTGAGGGTATGAATTTTTATGAGATATGTTAGTGTATTTTGTTGACTTTTTATAGATATTTTTTGTAAGACTTGATTAATGTCATATATCATAAAAAAAATAAAAACACTTCCTTCTCATTTTCATAGTGCTCGAAACTTTAAGAAAAAAGGAGAGAGTTCTTCAAATTTTTCTCTTCAATTTTAAGTTAGAAAATCGATTTCTTCACGATCGACTCCGATTAAAAGATTAAAAATTGTATAAGTTTCTTAGATATGCAAAAATATTACAAATCCATCCATGAAAAATGAAGTTATATGCTTTTGTTATTTCATGTGAAATTTGAGAAATTTTGTTAAATGTTTAAGTTGTTAATTAAATATGTTTATATGATGGTTGTAAGCATGTATTATGAATTTGGTACAAAGTTGAGCATGTTATAATTTTTCTTATTATAGTTGAGATATATGAGATTTATATGTTGTTGATAGTGAATTTTGATTGTTGTTTTGAGCATGAATTGATAATAGTTAGTATTGTTTAAGCATGTATGAATTAATTCATAATTTTTAGAAAATATTGTATATTATTTCAAAAAAAATCGAAAACTATAATGTATGACATATTGATGTGTGATTTGTGTATGATGGATATTAAGGTATATTGTTGATGTATGATGATAATAATGTGTTGTGTGAATTAATTAGAATTTTTAAAATTGTTTAATTGATTTTTCAAAGTTTTCAAAACCTATAAAGTTTAGGGGTTTGATGTCAAATTTTTCTATGACTAATGTTATCCTGACGCAATGTTTCGTATCTGTTAAAAACGAGAAGTTATAAGTTAGAACTTTCGATGAAAAGACGAACCAAATTGGTTAAAGATACGAAGTCTTTAGAAGGTTTATATTTAGTTAATAAATCTTAATAAGATTTAAAAGTTATCGAGTTCAATTAGATTTTGACGA
The DNA here is from genome assembly GCA_036937905.1 of Salvia rosmarinus. Classification (NCBI taxonomy): domain Eukaryota; kingdom Viridiplantae; phylum Streptophyta; class Magnoliopsida; order Lamiales; family Lamiaceae; genus Salvia; species Salvia rosmarinus. Next base: position 53,819,637 of record CM072821.1, on the reverse strand, counting down.
TTTTCAAAAATACGATCGACGTACTAAATTAGTTTCTTACGTAAAGGTGAAGCACGAAAGTGAGCGCTGAAGTAAGAAGAAAACCCGTTTTGAGAAGAAGAATATACCAGGTGGGCTTTTTCTCCTCAAGGATAAATGAAATGACAAATGTTTTATTTACGATGCTTTCTTTGAGAAAATGATGATGAAATATTGTTATTTAATTACCTGCCCAAAATATTTATGTTTTATGTATCAATCCTATCAGTATTGGTTCGCCAACGTAAGTTTAATCGAATTCGGATCCTTGAGAATTCCTAGCAAGGGTTAATGTGTACACTAGGTAACTGTACTTGCTGAAAGGTTTGCTCAGCCAGATACGGTGACTGTGTGCTGAAAGGTTTTCTCGGCCGGTCACTGCGTTCCTCCTTCTACGGCGCAAGATGAGTTATATGAGATGGGATATGGATCTGTAGGGAAATCTGATTTTAACACTCTCCCGAGGATCAATCTTGGATGTTTAATTCATCATACATTGATTATATGCCTAGCATGCACCTATATAATTAATTGCAACACGTAGGAGTTTTCTCGTGTTTACCTACGAATCTGTCGGGGAAGAAAGGATCAAGACTCGTGCTTTGATCTTCTGGACTGTATCCCGATTGCCTAAACTCTAATGCCGAGTGAGGATGATCTATGTAGAGTGCTATAGAAAATCGCCTTCTTTCTTTTCTCAAAGTTTTTGAAAATCTCACATGAAATTAATGATTGGAATTAATGATTGAAAATCTCACATGAAAATCTCAAATTTTAATCCATGTCAATTTATCCTTATGACAAATGAAATTAATGATTGGACCTTACTAGACCACATCACTATCACAAGAAGGGACTTCGCAGGAAGTTGTACTTGAGGTGATGTCTAAGCAATGACCACAATTTTAACAGCAGAAAATGAATTCTTAGAATTGGCATACTCACTAGGACCATACCGCTTCCAATCCAAATTCCTTTGTTATCTCATTTTAAATCTATCTCTAGAGAACTTATGAAAATCGCATATGCAAGCCACGCGTGTGGACGTTTACACATGAAACTCCCACTTCTCAATAGATTAAAATGTTTTATTTAGAAATCTCATCTAACAAACTTATGATAAACAGTGCAAGCAAGCCACGCGTGTGGACGTTTACTCACAGTGCGTATCACTTTGTTTAGAGATCAAAAAGTGGAGGTCTTGATATTTTAATTTAAAATTAATATGTCGGATTTCTTGCTTAGTCTTTTGTTTCAAAAGGTTTGTCCATGCAGATCACGTAATCCTAGCATGCTTTTTTATAGAACTCAACATGTAAAACATGCTCGCAGAATTCTAAAATAAGCTTGAAAACGCGATAAACCTAGCATGCTTACTATGCGCATCCAATCACGAAAATATATATTTATCTATGTAATTAACATACATAGCATGCTTTTGCATAATTTAAACATCCACGACATGCTTTGAACGATAAAATAAAATAAATTCGTTCATCGCGGCCTACTCGTGGATCCTGTACTTCCCTGCCTAATTTATTACATAAATTTGCAAAGTACAAATCTTCAAAAAATCTCGAAAACGGGCCTCGCATGCACGGGCACGGACCGGATTGGTCAAAACTGGATTTTGGCCGAAAAATTGAAAACGGGCCGAAACAGTGGATCGGGACGGATAGGGCCAAAAATCTTGAACCGGGTCGAATTTCGGGTTCGGGCCAAAAATCGGATCTGGGCTAAAAACGGGCCGGGTCGGTCCAAGTGGACTGGGCCGTGCGCTAGGGCACAACCCATGCGCACGTCCAGCCATATCCGTCGCCCAACTGCGCAACCTCGCTCGACGTCGCCCAGTCGTCGCCCTCGCCGCTCGCCCGAACCCTACCGAGAAGGCTCGTCCAGGTCAACCGAGAAGGCTCGCCCAGGTCTGCCGAGAAAGCCGCACAGAGTCCGCCGAGGAAAAATCGAGCGTCAACGTCGCCGAGTCCTGCCGCACGTATCCCGCCGAAGCTATCGAGAACTGGCCGACCGAGTCGCCGTCGAGAATCCCGAGCATCACCGAGAAACTCGCGCGCGACCGATCGCCCCTTTTCACACGTAAAGGTGTATATAGAAGGTAAGCAGTATCGTATCCACATGGATTGTGTACGAAAACACGAGTTAGCTCAACGATAATTCATCATTATTCGCCACGTAAATCGGGTGAGAGGTTTAAGGGCTTGAATCTAATCAAAGCAAAGGTAACCGACGTAAAATAAAAGAAAACAATAAACACTCGGATGGTAAAACAGATAAGGAAGACTAACCACAGGGATGCATTAATCCTATCCACAATGTATGTTTATCCTGTTCCTATTAGCCAATTTTAATCCGCACAAGATGGAAGATCACATATATAACCGACAACTTCATTACGACAATCGCGATCGTAGATTACTAGTTTTCCCCTATTCTTATTGCCTCTAGGTGAAAACAAGCAACTCCAAACAGATCACAAAGAATATGCTTCCTCTGAATATCCTATCTCAACACGACTCGAGGCTTATTCATATCATGCATTCAAGATCGATTGACAATTAATACGCTTACGTAATTAATCGGCAACTAGATATGCATCAAGATTGATCGAAATTAATACATATAAATAAGCACCAAGAATCATAAATCAATGCCTGGAAGGTAAATAGTGATAACAGGAATCACAACATATAGGATCGGATCATGCAAACCCTAGGATTAGAACAGGAAATTACCTAGACATAATAAACGGAATAAAAATACGATAAAACATAAAAACAGAAATTAAATGCATAAAACCCGGATAATAGCGTTGGATGAACAATGGTTGGTCTTGAATCCAATCCCAAGAGATAAACGGAAAACAAAGGAAAACGATCGGACAAAACGTTCCGAACGATAGCAAAGCGATAAACTAAACTAGAACAATGCAAGAATTAAATCTAGAACTAAACGGAAGCGAAAGAAAAGCAAAAATCTGAGGAAAAACTGAATAAAAGCTCTCTGGGGCGTGTCTGGGTCCATAAGGAGGCGCAAGGGGTGTGCTCCCCTATTTATAGATAAGGGTGGAAACCCTAATTTCTCTTCCGTCGCGCCGTCTCACGACCGCTCCTCGCGGTCGCTAGCTCGACCGCGAGGCATGTGTCGCGCGCGTTCTTTTCGCTCGCGGTCGCCTCTTGCGCTCGCATGGTTGGCTCGCGGCACTGGCTAGCGATCGCTAGCCATAGTCGCGAAATCGTCTGATGAGTTCTCGGCGGGGGCTTGCTCGAGTGCGAGGTCGCGGTCGCGCCTCGCTGCTCACGCGGCTTGCTTAGCGGCCAGCCTAGCGACCGCTAGGCTGGTCGCTAAACAGGCGATTGCACATTTTGGTTCGTGCTTCGTTCCTTGCTTCGATTTTCAACATATGGACCTACACAACACCAAAAGAACACCCAAGAGCAGTATCTTCAAGAAATAGATAAAACATTAAGAATCGATACATAAACGCACATTAAATGATCTAAACTCATCTTTAAATATCAACAATAAACGTGTAAAATGCGCGTTTATCAAACCCCCCAAACTTAAAACATTGTTTGTCCTCAAACAAAACCAAAGCAGAAAGACACAACGAAAAGATCAACGAGCGTAGCAAAGATGATAACCATTCTAAGCCTCAGAAACATATTAACACTCAAAAACATTAGTGCACATGACGACGTTAGTCAACTCAACACAAACAACAATTGACGGCAAAAACTCATTTAATTCAACCCTCACAACGGCATGTGTGTAAAATATAGAGGATACACACAAACTCATAAAGAATTAAGGACGTGTATACACTCAACGATCAATGCAATGCGACATCTTACCATAGGCTTGCCGTTTCTCTAATATCTCCACCGCGTCATTGTGTTCAAATTAGGATCAAAGAGGTCTTTTCATAGGTTGTAATGTAGGCACATTGGTTAAGGTAGGATAAAATATGGCTAAGTAACTCAAGTATACTCCAAGCACCCCCATTTATACTTTTTGACACATATGGACTTTGTCCATTCTCCTCTTCTTTCACAACGTGCTAAATCGACGTTTTATGCCACATCAGGTACCTATACTTTGATTAAAGACCCTTTATGCTCAAAACACATAGTGAACTTATCATTGCCTTTTCTTTTCTAGAGCTTATAGGGTTTATCATTCACCACAAAGGTACTATTCTTCACCACAGATGTATTTTTCTAAAAGAAACTTTTCTCGTCATAACTACATCAAAATTTCAACCCCTTTTGATTCCCATATCCATCCTCACCTCCTATCATCCGGTTAATCGAAAGAATAAGGTCTAATAAAGGCTCAAAGAAGGCGACAAATGGTATATATCATCGGGTTAGTGTTTGGGTGAATATGTGGTTAACAAAGATGGCCTTTTATCCTTTCCAAATTTGAAACACATATTGCAGTCTCGACACAGAAAAACGGCAAGTTCTAGAAGATAATCACATGCACGATATCATACAATTTAAAAGAAACTGTATCAAGATATGTATACAGTGAAGCTCAAGTCTCACAGGATAAGCAAATGGTGAAAAACAACAAGTCTAAGCAATCTCAAGTCGTTCATGCGTCATTTGCTAATATATCATGTGCACTATCATTAAATTTCACAAAAAATTTCTATCGTCATTGGCCACATGGATTAACACACTTCACTTAACTCGTTGATCGACGGACACAACACGTAAAGAAAGACAAAGACCGGCAAAAGCCCCAACATATAATAACTTTAACAAAACAACGCAAAACATAACAAGGACTCTCAATCACATCACACTCGACCACTCCCCCCCAAACTTATTGTCAACAGTGTGCAATGGAGGCAATAATGTTTGCAGAAGAGAGTGATTGGGAGAGACCGTACCTCATATGTTGCGCTACTCCGGCGATCGATAGAATCCTCACCATTGATGATATACATTGGGACTTAAAAACAAACAAACAAGACACAAGAAAACAACGAAAACAAGAAAAACAAAACAAAAGACATAAAGCACGTAAAATGTTGGGTTACCTCCCAACCAAGTCTTTGGATTTATCGTCGCTAGCTCGACGTTACCTCTTATCAATCAAAGCGATTTGGCAACCGTGGTCTTTCCAAACTTCAATTTGCCCTTGTACTTGGCATTGACAACAGACCACCAATTGGCACAACAATGGCTTCCACAAAGCTTGAACGAATCACTCGGATTTTCACACGTAAAAGGTGTATATAGAAGGTAAGCAGAGTATCGTATCCACATGGATTGTAATACGAAAACACAGAAGCTAGCTCAACGATAATTCATCATTATTCAAGCACAGAAATCGGGTGAGAGGTTTAAGGGCTTCGGAATCTAATCCAAAGCAAAGGTAACCAGGCAGAAAATAAAAGAAAACAATAAACACTCGGATGGTAAAAACAGATAAGGAAGACTAACCCTAGGGATGCATTAATCCTATCCACAATGTATGTTTATCCTGTTCCTATTAGCCAATTTTAATCCAGACAAGATGGAAGATCACATATATAACCGACAACTTCTGTTACGATAATCGCGGCTGTAGATTACTAGTTTTCCCCTATTACTGTTACGTCTCTAGGTGAAAACAAGCAACTCCAAACAGATCACAAAGAATATGCTTCCTACGAATATCCTATCTCAGCTACGACTCAAGGCTTATTCGTATCATGCATTCAAGATCGATTGACAATTAATACAGTTACGTAATTAACTGGCAACTAGATATGCATCAAGATTGATCAGAAATTAATACATATAAATAAGCACCAAGAATCATAAATCAATGCCTGGAAGGTAAATAGCGATAACAGGAATCACAACATATAGGATCGAATCATGCAAACCCTAGGATTAGAACGGGAAATTACCTAGACATAATAAACGGAATAAAAATATGATAAAACATAAAAACAGAAATTAAATGCATAAAACCCGGATAATAGCGTTGGATGAACAATGGTTGGTCTTGAATCCAATCCCAAGCGATAAACGGAAAACAAAGGAAAACGATCGGACAAAGCGTTCGAACGATAGCAAAGCGATAAACTAAACTAGAACAATGCAAGAATTAAATCTAGAACTAAGCGGAGCGAAAGAAAAGCAAAAATCGAGGAAAAAGCGAATAAAAGCTCTGCAGCGGTGCGGGTCCCTAAGGAGGCGCAGGGTGTCTTCTTATTTATAGATAAGGGTGGAAACCCTAATTTCTCTTCCGCCGCGCCGTCTCGCGACCGCTCCTCGCGATCGCTAGCTCAACCGCGAGGCATGTGTCGCGCGCGTTCTTTCGCTGCGATCGCCTCTTGCGCCGATGGTTGGCTCGCGGCTGGCTAGCGATCGCTGGTCGCGAAATCGTCATGAGTTCTCGCGCTGGGCTTGCTCGCGTGCGAGGTCGCGATCGCGGCCTCGCAGCTCTCAGCGGCTTGCTGGCGGCGACTAGCGACCGCTAGGCTGGTCGCTCGAAAAGTGGCGATTGCACATTTTGGTTCGTGCTTCGTTCCTTGCTTCGATTTTTAACATATGGACCTACACAACACCAAAAGAACACCCAAGAGCGTTATCTTCTAGAAATAGATAAAACATTAAGAATCGATACATAAACGCACATTAAATAATCTAAACTCATCTTTAACTACAACAATAAACGTGTAAAATGCGCGTTTATCGACCCGCCTTGACCGCGCCTGCACCCTACCGAAAAATGCGTGCCGCCGCCTCCGCCGCGCCCGAGGTTTTCCCCACGAGAATCGCATTGAGATCGCCGAGCGCTCTGAGGTTTCCCGTGCGAGACTCGCGCCTAGGCCGTCGAGCGCTTTTGAGGCTTCGTGCGAGAATCGCGTGCCTCGCCGCCCGGTCTGTCGAGTTGTGTCGAGGCTTGAGGTTTCCGTCGAGATCCGCCGAGAGCTTCCGAGCCGCCGCCTCGACCCGCCGCGTGCCGAGCCACGCCGCCCGACCATGCCCATGCCGCCCAGCGCCCGGCGAGACTTGCCGAGGCCACCAGAGTCGCCGAGGGCCTTCGCCCGATCCGCCGAGAGCCGCCGACCGCCCGCCCGTGTCGCCGAGAAAACCGCACGCCGGCTGGCGGTGTCGTGTGCGTCGCACCGAGCACGCCGTCATGCCGCCGCCAAGCGTCACGCCGTACGGCTATTTCCGGTGACCACCCGTCGTCTCGTTCTTCGTGCTTTTTATCTTCGTTCTTCTTTTGCAGATAAGATTTACAAGAAAAAATCTAATCTAACCACGGATTTTCTCGTGGTGAAAAACAAAAATCCGATAAAATAAAACGAGCCACGATGAATGACAGATTCACAATTAATTAATTGCGCACGTTATAATCCGACGTGAATTAATCCAATAGAGCCAAGATACTGAACCCAGGCTCTGATATCAATTGTAGGGAAATCTGATTTTAACCCTCTCCCGAGGATCTATCTTGGATGTTTAATTCACCATATATTGGTTATATGCCTAGCATGCACCTATATAATTAGTTGCAACACGTAAGAGTTTTCTCGTGTTTACCTACGAATCTATCGGGGAAGAAAGGATCAAGACTCGTGCTTTGATCTTCTGGACTGTATCCCGATTGCCTAAACTTCAATGCCGAGTGAGGACAATCTATGGAGAGTGTTATAGAAAATCGCCTTTTTCATTTTCTCAAAGTTTTCGAAAATCTCACTATTTTGGAATAGCAATTCTCAAAAATTTCACTTGAGGATTAGCCTTTGATTTTCTCTCTCACCTTATATTTATAATGCAACCCTAAATCCTATCATGATAGGATTTATGCATATCTAATAAATATAATAATATCACTTAAGATAGAGAGGATCAAACAGAGTCCCAGTGGGACTCTAAGAGGAAGTGGACGAAAATCTTCATAGCTCCAGGCCTGGATGGGCCAGCCCAGGGATCAAATGCAAGGAATAAAGATGGGCCTCAAATAAATTAATTATCTTATGTTCAGCCAAGAACATAAATTAATTCATAAACATTTATTCATGCCACTAGAGAATAAATGCTGACTTACCCCTTTATTTCCGAAGTTGAGTCGGGCTCGCATTTAGACTTTACGAATCCCCGTATTTAAGATATTATACGTCCATTAATTATTTACAGCATTCTGACTGCTTAAATAATTAATTACTTTAATTCCTTAAGTAGTACCACTCAACCTTATTATTGTACTTGAGATAACTCAACCTGCAGGGTTTAGTACAATAAAACTTTTGAGCTCCTTAAGGGACGCCATCATCCTAAACGGATACGGTGACTTGACACGGTAACTAGCATGACATACAAGATCGCCACCACCCAAGATGCAGAGAATCTTAGGTTAACTCATGTAACCTCACCCATAACAAGTCAAAGTGATGGTCAAGAACTCATACTTACCTAATACCTTATCGAGGTTTAGATCAACGTAAGTCACCGAGATCTAGGTTCTTCACGACGGTCGATAGAAGAACTCATCTCATCGTGATCCATCAATACGTCGGTGACGCACAAGATAGACAAGCAACTAAGTCAAGTCACTTCTTATCTATCTGCGGCTATACCGACAACTCGTCCTCAAGTTGTCTCACCGTGATACTTTTATATCTCATTAAGCTTGACCAATCATACGGACTTACGTGATCTACAACACACCGTATGATCTAACTTATATATGAGATAAATGGACATACATATGCAATCAAGTAAACAATTCGGATAGGAGATTGTAATAGTGGTAACAGAAACATTGTATCAAGCTCAACCAAAAGCGCTTCCAAGATACAAATCCAACAGATCATACAGATGAAAATATGTCCGCCGGAAAAATTTATGGAAAATGACAGAAAATGTTTAGTAAGCACGAGCATTTCAAATAAAACCTCGTGTGTTACTGATGGGGCAGTGTAATTCAAAGTTATGATGTATGTTTTTAGCATAAGTACACCGAGTCTTTGTACTCAGCCTGCATGTTTGTTTTTAAATGTGCAGGTTGAGTTGGTGATGAGATGTATCAGTGTTGAGCAGTAGAAGTTTTTTGTCGCTGATAGTAGAACCTTGATTGCACATCTTCATATGTGTACTTCACATGTTTTCCCCTGCAAGAACACTAAGTTATATTTTGATCAGAGAACTAGATTTCTTCAGATTAGTTGAACCCTTTTATTAAGGATCTGATGGTCTAGTCTCTCGTATGTAAATTATGTTTGCTTAATCTCCAGTACTTTGAAGTTCTAGAAGTTTTCTTGATATATGTCTTACAATTCGATATCCCATTTATTTTTCCCGCTTCTTAATTCTCATTCCAAGTAATAGTCCCTGTTAATCCGTCCTTAGGAATAGTGGGCTGTTACATCACCCTTTCCCAGCCAATCCTTCTCCGCAAGTTACATCGCCTCATTCTTCGATTACCATCAAAATTCATCGTAAATCACTATCATAGTCATTGTTTCTCTCGATACCTCAAAATCCCTTCTCATTTTCCCTCAAATTTAGGCGAGAAATCATCTTCATCAGCCGCCATGGTCTGGCGACAGTGTAGCAGGTCGCCTCCACCATTGTCGCTATCCACCAAACGAGCTGCGACGATATCTTGTCGGAAAAGTTATTTTCAGATAAATAGATGAGATGAAAAAGGAATCGGAGAAGAAGAAAATCGAAGAGAACAAGAAAAAGAAAAATTCCCCATTTCGCCCGTGCTCATAATTAAAATAAAATAAAAACAAAGAGGTTACCACTTGTTAATTTTATGATGTATCCATATAGTCATAATATGTGGTTTAGATTTGATAATACATACTCCATCTGTCCCATTTAAAATGTCTCACTTTCCTTTTTGGGTTGTCCCATTACAAATGTCTCATTCCATTTTAGAAAATAATTATCCCTTCAAAAAGTGTGGACCCTATCCACTTTTTAATACTTTAACTACTTTATACATTTCTCCTAAATACCTGTGCTCAAAAGAAATGGGACACTTTAGATAGGACGGAGGGAGTACTATTTAAGAACATGTTATTATCGAATCCTGATGGATCAACTTATATACGCATGCATGCATCGGGAGGTTCACCCGGTGTGCGGAATCCACGTTACATTTCACGTAATCATATAAACGTGTTTATATTATATTTATATGAGTAGCTGTAGTGGTGCATTTTATGTTCGATGTTACGTACCTTTTGATTCCCTATTGTATTCTATTGGTCAGCCAAATTGAGCCTTATATATATAGATATACATGAGTGTGATATTTGGCTTGCTTTTGGATTAAATGAAAGTTAGTTCCATTTTACTAATTAATTACTACTAACGTGACCGACTAAAATATGACATTCCTCACATGCATATGAGGCAATCTATCCAGTTAAAAATAAAGTGCTTTTGGAAGAGAGGATCACATTCGGCTATTAATATATTTTTTTTCAATTAATATAAAAAATTTACAGATCATGTTATAGTAGATTCAAACGTGAGAATTTAGTCTCAAATATTTAGATATAATTTTGGAAGAGAGGATCATGTTCGTCTATTAATTTTTTTCAAATTAATACAAAAATTTAAAGACCGCGTTATAATAGATGCAAATATGGGATATTTAATCTTAGATATTAACTACTCTACTATTAGGTCAACACATGACGGATCTATGTAGGGGGTACATTGGGCTCCAGCCCATTGCAAGCCCCCAATTTTTTCTTATACTCACATATTACATTTAACTCAATTTTTAAATTAGCACATCTCAAAATAATTAAATAATTAAAATAAAGTTATTGTTTGTTGAATTATTTTCTCTCAGTGTGACCTTAGATCCTATTTTTTTTTTCAAAATCATTCAACAATATATATGTGCAAGTTTGCAAGGATCCTGAAAATTTCACTAACCATTGTTTCATTAATGTATGAGTTGAAATGTTATAAATGTTCTGTGATAGTGATGCAAGAGTTTAAGTTTATACATTTGTTGAGTTAAGTCAACAACTTATTGAGAGTAAAAGATCGAAGGTCTACGATATTTTAACTAGACTAATTCATCTAATTTTGGCATTGTTTGTTTCTACTGCAATCTGAACAAATATTTTTTTTGTAATGAAGCATGCAAATACTTCACTTCGTAGGAAATAATTTTATATAATTAATTTAAGATTCAGTAATGCTTTATGTTGAGAGAGATTTTGTTAAGTAGAGTCAGATCAAGAGGATTGGGGGCCTGAGGCAAACAAATAAGGAAATATTAAATATATAATTAACATATCAAATTTTTTTTTATTTAATTTTCATAGCCACTTTCATATTTTCTATTGGACATAATTATATGAAAATAATTCAATAAAAATGTCATAAATAAATCATAATAACATGTCACTATACCAACAAAAACTAGAAATTCAAATGAGTACGGTTAGTGAAATATAATCAAAGAACATCAACAAAAATTGAAATAAAAAATATATATAACTTCAAACTATAAAATCAAGTTCGAACGATACAAAAAAGTAATAAGTGAGGTTCAAACCTTGAATGTGAGTGAAACAAAGACTTAAGACTGTTTGATGACCAATGCACTTAAATAGCTAAGTTGAGATACTAAGCAAATTAATAATATATAAATATACATAATTACATACATATAAGGGGTCCTCGATTTTTCTGGGAGATTGAGGTAGCCCCCACAATTGCCACAAGGGCCAATCGACCTTGTTGTTAATGATATAGATATAAACTCAGTTATTAATGAATTTAGTGCAAATATATATTTGTAGCAAAAACAAATAGTGAGATGAGTTTTATATTCACATTCATAAAAACATAAGTTTTATAGTCATTTTGATTTAAAATACAAAACTATCCCTGGGCCCACAACTTAAAATTTTTCAAAATTTGTCTTCTTTAGGTTTGGAAGAAAACTCTCTCTCTCTCTCTCTCTCTCTCTCTCTCTCTCATCGTGCATAATACTCTCTCTCTCTCTTCGCTATCTTTCTCTCGACAAATTGTTGCCAACTCTCAATCTCACTCATGCACGGACGCACGAACATGAGTGATTCGGCTATGAATTTTGATCCTCGGTACTCACAAGACGCTGCGGAGCGAGCAATGGAGGAAGAAGCATCCTCATCGGTGGAAGAAACGTCTTCGTCGGAGTGTAACTCACCGTTGTGTATGCAAGCACGTTGATGAACTTCTACTCAGGACAACGATCTTCAACTTTGGGCACGAAATTACGAGAGCACCCCTTCGGTTAGTAATGTGGGCATTAAAAATTAAGTTTTCATTATATACACGATTGTTTTCATGTTATGCACAGTGCCGTGTAATGAGAAATTTTTGCTTGTTTGTGAGTTTAGTAACTTAAAAATTGAATTTATGTTGAATTTGTTGATTTTCTGTGCATAACACAGTGTCATTTAGTACACGGTTACAACCGTGCACGAACATGGTGTTCTTCACTACTCGTTGACAACCATGTACTTGATAACACTGTATTCGTACATGATACCGTGTTCGTGCACGGTGGTCATTTTGTACACAGTTGTACACGATGACAACCGTGTACTGAAGACAGTCATTCAAACACATAACAGCGCACGAACACGGCTATGTACATAGTTAGTCACCGTGTACACAATTTTTTTCATGTACTAAAGAATTTGTTCTTCATTATACAAGTATAATCGTGCATGTTGTTCTTTAGTACACGGTTCACCGTGTACTTAAGAACAACGTGTACGAATTTACCCTAATTATTTCCAGGCGTTCATACTGTATACTGATTATTTTTTAGTTTAAACAATATTAATTTACCCTAATCTTTTGCATTTACAGCCTCGTCATAGGTGGTTAAGACCTATGAATTGAAGTGCTGGGAGAGGTTAAGACATGTTTAGAGTAGTGCGGCTGTATTGACTTGTTCAAAGATAGCTTTTTTTAGCCATCTTCTTGATCTTAGGAGATGAAAAATCTCAAATAATGCGCTACATCATCTTATGGCGCAACAGGTAGTTGATCAGAGTTTACCTGAGTTTGAGATATGGTTTCATGTTTGTGGAACCGATATACTATTTGGGATAGTGGATTTTGCTTTAGCGTTTGGATTACGCTTCGGTCCGTGCACATGACATTTCTCGGACCAGCATGTTTTTATCAATTATTACGGGATTGGAGAACTACCGTTTCAGAGCTTCACAATCGGTTCAATAAACAATGGTTGGATGATGATGCCTCAGACTATTTGAAGGCGGCGTTTATATTGATGGTGTATTTGGTCGTCGTGTGTCATGATAGGGAAGCTATCGAGCTCTGGGTTTGGGCATTGGCTTAGGGTTTAGATACGTTGGACATTTTTCGTGGGGTTCGTATTCGTTCAGATTCGATGTCATTAGATTGATGTACTGAAGAGGCACCCGAGCAAGGTAGCTGCTTTGAGGAAGATGTTCCATTTTTATGGACTTGTTTGGGCCTTACAGATTTGGTCGTATGAAGCCATTCCAGACTAGGGACGTATGTGCGGGTGTCGAGACATCACTCTGAGGTTATCTAGATATTTGATGTGGAGTACTTGGAAGTCCCCGACCGACTACAATGGATTCTTTGACAAGCAAGTAAATTTAGTAAATGTTTAGTATTAGTTATATATTTATTGAATACATAATAATCATCATTTGTGTGTCTTTTATAGTGTTTATGTCATCATCGTCTGGAGCCGCTCGACCTTGAGTACACAGAGATATATTACTTGAGTATATACGAGGTCGAGCCGCTGGCTATTAAGTTCGTGCCTGTGGGACGACAGGCCAGAGGAGTACATGTTGTGGATGAGCCTGAGCCTGAGCATGAGCATGAGCGTGAGAGAGTGCCTCGCTCCAGTGTGCTAGACAAAGTTCCTGTCATAAAGCGAGTGGCGAAGACAGTTGGGAAGATGAAGTGCATAGATATTTCTTGAGTTTTTGAGTCTACTCGACCTGGTGTATCTCGATCGTAGTCGAAGCATCGTAGACGTTCATAGAAACATGAGGAAGAGCGAGACCATATATGTTGCGAACACGCCAGGAATGATCGATTAGATGAGGCCTCGGTTGCTGCTGTGACTGAGAGTGCACATTGTGCCATTGTGGATGACGAGTCAGAGATGGATATTGTAGCTTGAGTGGCTCGACATATATTCGAGCAGTTGCAGGACTTCTTCCAGTGCAGATCTTTGAGACATAAATCTCGTACTCCTCTTTCTGTACGTGAGAGCTATGAGGGCTAGTTTATGAGCAACATGTCAGTCAGAGGCAATCAACATCCCTCCATGATATAGATGATGATATTCCCTGCAGCAGCCACTGACGATCTGCTTCACGACATATCAATCTAGAGGAGTGGCCCCGCAGCAGCCATCGATAATCTACTTCACGACAGGTTGATCTAGAGGAGAGGCTCTGCAGCAGCCATCGTGATGAGGTACCCCGATCCAGCAGCCATCGATGACCTGCTTCTTCATGACAGGTCGATCTAGAGGAGGGGCCTAGCTCCAGCCACCGAGATAAAGTGCCCCGCTCAACAGCCATCGATGATCTGCTGCTTCACGGTAGGTCGATCTAAATGAGGGCCTCGCTCCAACCACCGAGATGAGGTGTCCCTCTCCAACGACCATCGCTGATCTGCTTCACGACAGGTCGACTTAGATTAGATACCCCGCTTCTCCAGCCACCGAGATGAGGTGCCCCGCTCCACAGCCATCGTCGATCTACTTCATGGTAGGTCGACGTAGAGGAGAGGCCCCATACTAGCCATCAGAGGTCATCATCGGCTCACCCATAGGTTAGCCAAAGGAGATCATCGATACGAGAGCCAATCACGTCTTTGGATGCGGGTAATATGTCATCAAATAGTTCAGATACTGCATTGGGTACCCCATATGTTGTTCCATCAGTGATTAACACCCCTCACGCACTCAAAGCAAGTTTTGAGGTATTTAGACAGTCAGGCCCAGAGTCTTATGTCATGGCTTAGTTGAATGGATATATTATGTCTCGGTCATTGTTCGACTTGATCATGGACCCACACACTGAGCTAAACTGATGAGGTTCTTGATTACCAAATTTATTCACATATTCTTTACTTATTAGAAACCAAATTTATGTACCCTTAATTTGGTTTTTGTATTTGTGTGTCAAGTTATGGATTTGTACTCATTATACATACCAAATCCAAAATGAAAATGATCAATCCAAATCCAAAATACAAAAATACCAATATCAATTCAACATCCAAAATATCACTAAATAACAAATATCCTTACTAAAAAACAAGCATGGGACACACATTCTTTATATGGGCTTCACTTCGATAAATACTACATTTTTTCATGCATCGTGTCCTTTCCACACATGGTTCATCTCCAATGGCAATAAGTGTTGTGCATGAACATTTGTTGTGGTCTTGACCTTTGCATCGTGAGCATATTTGATGACATGATCTTGACAAACCCTCAACAACGAATTGCATCCTACTCAACCTAGGATGTTGGCTTGACGTATGATAATTGGGGATCGAATGATGTAAACTGATACAACAAAGTCTGATACAATCCACGCACTAGGTACAGATGTAATTTGACAAGAATAGGTTGTCGAAAAAATAGATTGTTTATAATACTGAACCACAAAGTCAGTGACTTGTAAACCAAGCATGCCTAAAACAAAATGAAAAAACAAATGAATCACAAAATAAATTAAGTGGCTCTTGGCTATACGTATTTGTAATACTTTAATTTTAGATAAATATCGTACCTAATAACAACATAAACGTGACGACAAGAGATCTCGTCCAAATCGAACTCACAACATTCACATGTCCAATTCTGCAAATTAACCATGTAGGATATGTTTTCTTCTTCGACTTTAAACATGTACGTGGTCGTTGAACGAACAACCAAGTGACGTCCCTTTTAACAGACGCATGCAGCTTCAACAAGGCTACTTCAGTCAACTCATGTGACCTTGTTGATGCACTAGCTCATTGCGCATCAAACCATTTCTCCGTAATAGACCAAAAAGTCTCAAGCAACGAACAAACAGGTAGATGCGAATCCCACAACATTCGACTATTCAAACACTTAGCCGCATTTGAAGTCCTGAAACTGAAGCATCGTACATGACACTTCAACCTGGACCACCTGTGCCTCCCAATGGAAAGTAGATGGCGATGTGCTGTCAGTTTTAGAACTCTGATTGATAGACATATGCTGTCATATCCCGTCTTTCTCAATAGGATTAGAATGACTTTCGAACTTAGATTTAAAATGATTTGTGCTAATGAAAGAAATTTTAAATTCCAACGAAAAGAATTTATTTCAATAAAGCGATTATGAGAATTATTATATATAATATAATAATTGAATATGATTTATACATATATTTATAAGTCATTGTATAAGTAATATATGTCAAGGTTTAATTAATTTTATAATCTCTAAGATCGGACTTGAGCCCGTACAAATAATATATGTAATGGGCTTTGGTTTAACAAGGCCCAAAAATGAAAGCCCATGGACAATCAAAACCCTAACTATATAAACTCCTCTTCTCCTCATTCTTGAACCCTAGCCCCCATTTTCAGAATTTCACTTTCACTCATTCTTGCAAGAGGGATCTACAAAGGTTGAAATTTTCTCTCAATTCATTTAGTGTTTATATGCAAAATGTATATGTTGTATGTTGAGTTGGTGGTGAGTGTGTCTTTGTGAGTGGGACGGAGTGAGGAGAGAGCGAGAGATGGAGCGGCAACAGCGGCGACGCTGGCGGCGCGAGGGACGCCGAGTCCGCGTCGGCCGAAGCGTGTGCGTCGTCGCTTGTGTGTGTGGTTTATGTATGTGTGTGAGTTGTGGTGTTGTGCGTGCGTGTGTTCGGCCGAGAGAGGAGAGACGTGACCGACGACGTGGTTGGCAATGTGGCCGACCAAACGCGACGGCTCCCGGCAACGTCCGTGTGTGTGTGTGCATCGGTAGCGTGCACTTTTCTGCCGTGTGTGCGTATACTGAGAGAAGTCCTAGAGGATAGAAGGCCACGGCCACGGGTGGCGCCGTTCACGAACGACGATGTGGCGGGAGACAAGCCAGCGAAATGAGAGTGTGGGTGCGCAAGGCGCGTGTCCGAGAGAGAGGCGGAGAGGGAGAAGAGAGTTGAAGGAAAACAAAAAAATATAAAAAATGTCGTAGGAAAGTTGTCACGCGTGACAAGCAATACTTTAAAAATTTGTTGAACATAGGTTTAGGGTTTGGGATAAAGTATTGGGCTTGGGTTGTATTAAATTAAATGGGCTTGTTTTTTTTAAAATAAAATGAGTTGGGCTTTTTTTTATTATTATTTAAAGTAGTTAGGCCCATTCTTTTAAATTGAAAGTTGGGCTTCAAAACTGGGCCGATTTTATTTAATTATGAGCTGGGTTTTTAATTAAATTGTTGGGCTGAAATTATTAATTCTGGGTTGGGTTTTGTTTATTTTAATTCATGAGTTGGGTTGTTTATTTTATTTAAATATGTTGGGCCTTATTCTGTTTGGGCCGAAATTAAATGCTGATGGACTATGGAATTATTTTAATTCTGGGTCTGAATTTAAATTGTGGGTTGAAAATTTATGAGTTGGGCTCCAAATGAATTTATTTAGTTGGACCTTAATTAATTTAAATCTTTGGGCTCAATTAATTAAATAAATATGATTTAACCCAAGACTTAATTAATTAAATTATATTAAGTCTAATTAATTAAATAATTAACTTAAACTTAAATATAAGTTTAAATTAATTAATTATGGTAAGTTAATTAATTAATTAATTAATTACTATTAAGTTAATTAATTAATTGATTAAGTTAATGTTAAGTCAAGTTTAAATTATCTTTAATTTATGATTACGACTTACTTAATTAATGTAATTAATTTCTTTTAATGAAATTAATTAAGTTATGATGATTAAATAAATTAAATTATGTTAAACAAGTGCATAATTTGATAAATTATATTATATGTTATATTGCGAGAGTCCTTAATATATATATATTTTAGTATGCAATTTAATTGCATTATACTTTTGTAAAAGTATTTAACAAAAGAAGATTATGAAATTAAGTTGTTTCTAAACGAAAAGTCGAGCAAGGGTATTGTTGGTGCTGTCGATATAAATTAGTTTTCAAATTTAATTATATTTTGAAAACTTCGGCTTAACTAATCATAAGCTAGTATCCTACTTTACTTGAACATAAGACTAGCTTTTGAGACCTATTAATATTAGTGCTTCTTGTAGGTTTTATCGATCAAGGGATTAACGCCGCTTTCCCGAGACGCGTACTATAGTGATTCGTCGAGGCTTTGTCCTATCGAAAGGGCTTATCTTACAAAAGTATATTTGAGTTATATGCTCCGATATTTCATGAAATGCAAACCGCTTATCCAATAAAATATTTTTATGCGCTCGCCTTTCTGCTTAAGGCTCGTAAATGTATCGATCGAGATTCTCTTTTAATCTTATACGTTAATTGAGAATTGTGTACACTAGTTAGTTGTCTCGGTGGGTTGATCTCCATCGGGCACCAACATAATCACGAGGCGTTATAAGGGTGTTTGTCCGGATCGTTCGAGTACGCCATGTTATTATGGTGCTTATGCGGATACGTTCCGGCACGCGTCATGAATTGTCCGGTTACGCCCCGATGACAATAATGGGCATGTGATCCGACGGTGGCTAGAGGTCCGGGATCAAAGCGAGTAACAGAAGAGTCGTGACAATGGGCCCAATAAATGAAATATTTTTGCATGCTTAGAAGTGGTTTCTCTTTTTAAAACCTTCTAAGTTATGTTATCATGATTGGATAAACTGCTTTTACGGATTTATGAAATGTTTATGAAAATGCATGCACACCGAGTACATTAGTACTTAGCCCAAATATTTCCAAATTTTTCGTGATGATCAATGGGTCTTGTGAGGCGGAAATGAGATTTGAGTTCACTCCGTATTTTGTGGATTATTTCGTATTTAGACTTTCACGATAATCGACTCAAATTTTATTTTCCCCTTCTTGTCAATGACTTGAATTGTACTTTTTGATGAGCTTAGACTCTGAATCCTTGATGTTTAGCATTTTGACGTATTTTGGCTATTAGAAGCACGGAACTAAAATTGTGATCCTGAGGATAATTATTGTTTTGATTGGATTACATCATTCGATGTCTTCCGTTTTCATTTAGGAAGCTATTCCCAAATTCTAAGGGTTTATTGCCTTGACCGTTCGAGTCAACTTATTTACTTCACATTTTCTATTATTTTTATTCCTCGCGCCTCGATTTATGAGCTTCCATTATCTTTTAGAATCGGGCCGTGACATATGCACCTGACTTGATAACTATACCAACATGTGACCCAAAGCGTGTCATATTCTTCTGTAAATGGTAAAAATATAACATATGCACGATGTTCGGATACATGGAGGCCACAACTTTTTTGATGCTCTTATGTTGATCAGACACAACTAACATATAATCAGGCTGGTCAATGAACGAACGTAGGCGAGATAAAAAAACCAAGTCTATGACTCTTCATCACCAATCGGACCTAATCCAATAGCAAGCAGGAAGACTCCTTCATTTCCATCCTTCGTAGCAGTGACAAAACAAATTTCTTTGTTATTTTCCTTAAGATGAGTCCCGTCTACATCGATGACCGATCGCAAATAATGCTTGAAAGCATGCAAACTCTATCCAAGAGTAGGAAACACATATCAAAACTCACCATCATGGCCGTCTTAATATCGTATAGTGTCCAGGGGTTAGATTCTCTCAACAGATGCAAATATGATGGAAGCAACCGATAGGACCTTTTGAAATCACCATGTGTCATCTCTAGAGCAATGTTTCTTACTCGAGAGCAAAGTTATAATCCATCTTAATGTCAAATTGTTGATGCATCTCTTCAATAATCTCTCTAGGCTTCAGTAACACATCCTTATCAATCAATTTTCTTGTAAAATACTTGCCAACAATCTTGGCAGACAATATCGTGGAGCAGTGCGATTCAAATCCAAGTGACATGTATGACTCTTATTCAACTTAGGTACTCTATATATATTTTCCATGTAGACGGCTCGTAACTTAAAAGGACAATCGTTACCATGCTTGCAAACATATCCCAAAAGTGTTTTGCTCGATCGATCCACCACGTACTCTACATGATTCTCCAAGTGGTACAATCCCAAGGCTATCGTCAAGTCATCTTTCATCTTAAATGTCGAATAAACACATAATCGACCGGTATGGGCTCCAGAAGGTTCAACCCAATCTAATGGCAACGTACTGCCACAATCAAGTAGTGGAATCATCCAGTTGCGCAGCTCATGCACTGTATCATCCTCTCTAGCATGATTCTTGCCATCATGCTGATGTTTGGAAGTGAAGTTACGATGTCCAATAACCTTATCAAGATGTCCTGGTTGCTGAATTCAAGCACCAAATTCAGTAGTCAATGAATCAAAGATGTCTCTACGTCGGTTCGTGTCTTCCTCCTCATCTGAATACACCAGCTCATCTTCCTCCTCACCTGAAGACATCTGCTCATCTTTGTGTACCGCTGAACTAGTATATCTTGCACTAAACTCGGGCAAGACTGTAGATCGTTGTGAACCATATAATACTGGTTTCTCCGTGTGTATCGTGCTTGCAGATTGCTTGTCTTTTTTGATCACATATACAACTGGATCATCCTTTTGTTTCATTATCGAAAAAAATCAGTGTCAGTTTTCAATACTTCTATTCTTCTTCCATCACTAGCGCTCATCGTGTAGAAAATCATATAATCAGATCCACTATTGTTGTCTACTTGCTCATGAATATATTTTAGCATATTAGCACGAGAAATTTGTTCCACAACCATGTATACAAGAACCTCGTCGCCGCCTATGTACTCTACTATATCCCAATGACCCCCATGACATATAATAAGACGTTGCCAAGACATCTGTTCCAAAATAAGACATATAAGATAACAGTCATCTATATGTATGTGATGAGTAGCGTGTACATACTGACCGACACGGGCGTGCATGGGCATGTACCGTGCACAGTCATGCACGGGCGTGTGTAACGTACACGGGCGTGTACCGACGTGCATGGATGCACCGCCGTGTACCGTGAACAGGTGCACAACCGTGTAATGTGTATTGATGAGTAGTGTGCACTCGGCTCATCAATGCACGATACTCATCAGTACACGACAACATCCATGCACCATACACGGTTCAGTATTAGCAATCGTACATGTTAAAATAACTAATTAAATGATCCTAAATATTAAATTATTCACTATAGTAACATAAAATCAACAAAAAAAAAACATATGCGGAGCATAAATAAATAACCATATACAGTCGTGTATTCAAGAACATATTATTTTTCTATTCCTTAACATTAAAATTATCATTTCGGTAACATAAAATCATACAAAAAAGGGTTTAGTATACAGCCGTGTACTCAAGAATATTTACAAAAATAAATCGGATATTAATTTACCTTAACCCAACAATGCTCGATTTCCACAATTTGAAAAAATGCAGGTAAAATTATTTTCGTCTCCCCTCCCCTGACGTTTTTTCTTTGGAATTGTAAGGTTACAAATGAATTTGTTTGTGATTTCAATTTAATGTCAACACTTTTTCAAAATAAATGTTTACCAACCTCTTTTACAATTAATATTTACCAACTTTTTCTTTTTTCAGAATTTGTTTCTTTAATTTCGAATGGCAAAGAGAGAGAGAGAGAGAGAGAGAGAGAGAGAGAGAGAGTTAAAAAAAAGAGATTATTTTTAAGTGATGGGTCCATTAGGGATTTTTTAACTTTTTAAGCCAAAATGACCATAAAACTCATAATTTTATGAGTGTGGTTATGTAATACCCCGAATTTCTGGGCTTAAAAATTTCAAAAATAAAGAAGGAACAGTACGATAGAAACGAGTATGAAAGAGAACGTCGGTAATTGTCGATTTTGAATAAATCAAAATTTCTCTTGATATTTTGAATCTAAATAAATTTTTAAATATATTTTTAAGTATATTTAGGATATTATTTGCACTAAGGAAGAAAAGAAATATTTTTCCTTATTTAATAGTGATTTTCAAAATTTAAAGTATAAGGAATTAATTTATGATTTATTATGTGATCACTGATTTTATGTGATGAGTTGTCATGTTTATCTTATATTATATGACAAGATAATTATCTTGAAACGACATTGAGATAAGATGTTTGTTAAGATATTTTATTAAAAGATAAGATAAGATCATGATGAACTTAGAGATAATGTTTATCTCTTAGAAATGTGTAGAAATGTGATAAATATCATAGGAGATAATATTTTGACTTAACATCTATAATTTTCGAAAATCTTGTGTTATTTTATGTAGTTTTCGAAAATTACCATTTATCGTGATAATTGTACTAAATAATTTATTTAATTATATAATTGATAAATATCATGATTCTAGATCAATTTTATCTCCTAGAAATTATGAAAATTTCGAAATTAATAAATTATAGAAAGAATAGGATTTTATAAAAATAAAATCCTAAGAACCCTAATGTTCGAAAAATTTGGGAAATAGCTTAGAAATATTCCAAAATTTATTTTATGATATAATATCATTATATTTATGTAATTAATCATAAAAATAATATTGGTTATGAAAAGGATAATAGTTTGATAATTTATCCGTAATTTTAAATTATTTACCGATAACTTTACATTAGTACATAGAAATGACCTTAATTAATTTTCCTATGATTTATTTTATCATCTAAGATTATTATTATATCATATAATTATTAATTGGAGGAAATTAAAATATTTAGTATATATTTATAGAGGGGTCGAAATATTCGACCTTTTAGTGTGAATATGATGAAAAATATCAAGCTTTAATTAATAAGGTGCCATAATTAAAAAGATATGATAAGATTTGATAAGATAAGATAAGATATGATAAGATTTGATAAGATAATATAAGATATGATAAGATTTGATAAGATAAGGTATTTTATGAAATAATGATTAAACCCACTTTATAAATCCTATAAATAGAGTGTTACCTCCCATAACCTCATAACCGAAAATAAGTGGGAAATAAGAGAGAAAATATAGAGGAAAGGATAAATAGTGTTCTTCAAGTACTCTTCGATCATAGAGAGAAATACGTCGCTAACGTTGTAATACCCCAATTTCGGGCTTAAAAATTTTGAAAATAAAGAAGAAACAAAGACGATAGAACGAGTACGAAAGTGAACGCCGAATCGTCGATTTTGAATAAAATTTCTTGAAAATTTGAAACTAAATAATTTTTAAATATGTTTTAAGTATATTTAGGATATTATTTGACTAAGAAAGGAAAAAATATTTTTCCTTATTTAATAGTGATTTTCAAAATTTAAAGTATAAAGAATTAATTTGTGATTTATTATGTGATCACTTGATTTTATGTGATGAGTTGTCATGTTTATCTTATATTATATGATAAGATAATTATCTTTAACACCCAAGCAATGAGGTGTAAGTGATAAGGTTGAAAATGACATTGTAGATAAGATAAGCTTTGTTAAGATATTTTATTAAAAGATAAGATAAGGTCATGATTAATTAAGAGATAATGTTTATCTCTTAGAAATGTATAGAAATGTGTAGAATATCATAGGAAATAATATTTTAAATAATAGTTGCATGATTTTGAAATTTAAAGTATTATTTTATGAAATTCAAAATCATGATTTTTATGTGATAAATATATTAAATAATTTTTAAATTATATACTTGATAAATATCATGATTCTAGATCAATATTATCTCCTAGGAAGTATAAAAATTTCGAAATTAAGGAAATAGGGTAAGAATGGAATTTTATGAAATTTAATTCATAAACCCTAATTTTCAAAAATTGGGGAAAATGCTTAGAAATGTTCCAAAAATTATTTTATGATATAATATCATTATATTTATGTAATTACTCATGAAAATAATATTGGTTATAAAAGAATAATAGTTTGATAATTTATCCTTAGCTTTGAATTATTTGTCGATAACTTTACATTAGTACATTAAATTGATCTTAATTAATTTTCTTATGATATAAATTATTATCTAAGATCAATATTATGTCACATAGCTATTAATTGAAGAAAATAAAATATTTGGCATATGATATATGTAGGACCTAAAATTTGATAAATTGGTATTTTATGTGATAAATATCATCCTATAATTAATGCGAGGCTATGAGTTGTACCTTATCATGTATTAGGTGTAAAGTAGTGTTAGAATTCAATTGAACAAGAACCTAAGGTGGCATTAGTGTGAGGACCAAAATCACCATATGTCACACAAATGTGAAAACTTTATATTATGCGACACCTAAGATTCAATGATTTAATTTAAAGATAAGATATGATAAGATTTGATAAAGATAAGATAAGATATGATAAGATTTGATAAGATTTGATAAGATAAGATATTTTATGAAATAATGATTAAACCCACTTTATAAATCCTATAGATAGAGGTTACCTCCCATAACCTCATAACCGAAAATAGAGAGAAATAGGAGAGAAAATAGAGAGAAAAATAGAGTGTTCTTCAGAGCATTCTTCGATCAGATAGAATAACGTCACCGACGCCGATCGAATCCGATCAAAAGGTTAGAATTTATGTTATGTTTAATTCATATGTGTAATTTTCAAAATCACGGACTTGTGCCAATATGTTTAGATATTGTATTTATATGATGTTATTAAGCATGTAGTATAATTATATCACAAAATCAAGCATGATATTAAATTTTATATATGGACCGAAAATTTAAAGGTGTGATATGTTGATAATTATGATTTTAATTATCGATTTAAGCATGAAATCATAATCTAGGTATTAATTATGCTTATATGAATTTATGTAGAATTTTGGAAAATTTGGTACCTAAGTCTATGAATTTCAAAATTAAAGAACATGATATTAGGTTATGATATAATCCATGTTCGAGTGTTATCATAACATATTGAAAGTGTAGAATCATAATATAGTGTTGTATTTAATTTATCAATTTGTTAAAATTTATCGACCTAAGTTCAAATTTTCAAAAGTGACTTAGGAAGGTTTAATTCAATAGTTCACAATAAATAAAAATTATGTTATAATAAGGATACTTATAGACTAGTATGTGTTATGTGATTTTATCGAATTTTTGGAAATTGTTTGCTTAGTTTAATTGTGGTTTTCAAAAACTATAAAGTTATAAGTATTAATGTTATAAATTTATTCTATGAGAAATAATTGCATAAAATGATCCAAATGATGTTTTAAACATATTATGATTTTATGGAATTTTAGAACAAGAATTGCACATAAAATAATAGAATTACATAAAAGGAATTAAAAGTCAAAATGTCGACTTTAGTCCAAATTGTTGACTAAATGTCACCAAGTCAAAATTGTTGATTAAAAACGTCGACCAAGGTCAAAGGGCACGAAATTGATATTACGCGATCTATGTGACATAGCACGCTTATTAACAATGTGACTTACGCTACGTAAGTACATTAAAACGCACATTATGTGCTAAAGAGACGGAATATCTCTTATATGAGAAACGATTTCATAATCGACATCATTTTGATTAGGAAACATCAAAATAAGTCCGACGTTAGCCTTTATTTGATGCATATGACGTTATAGACGATGTCTGCCTCATCGAAAGTATAACGATGTACTAAACCTCGCTTCACGCTGAAAAGCGGCCTCGCCGTAGAGAGAAGACGATAATTAAGATTGTTGACGTAGAACTTTAAGTTCCCGAGGTGGGCTTTCTTACCAAAACTTTTATGAGCTTTTGGAAAATATTTACGGTTATTATCGCTCGCTTTAATGAAAACTTTTGAGATACGATATTGTCTCGCCGTAAATGTTTTATGATTTCAGATATGTCCATTCGGGTCGCCTCGGCAATGAAGTTACTTATTCGGATCCCAGCTCGAGGTGTAAGTAGAAATTCCCGCCTAGGGTTGTGTACATGTGTTGGGCCTCGAATCACCGGGCGGTCATGCTCTGAACCGCTGGTGGTTAGTTGCATCCGGTGTAGGGCCTCCTCCCGAGCGCTATCCATAGCCGACTGGAATATACGCTGTGGTTGTGAGGAGAAAATGTTCGCCGCACGACTTTGAGAAATGAGAAATGTATTTTGTAAGAACAAGGCCTTTTTCAAATAAAACCCTCGTGTCTTCATCGTGATGAGGGCAAGACAATATTTCGAAAAGTAAATGTTTTCGAATGTGTCCACCGAGTGCATTATTTGTATCACCGCATATTTGTTTTTAAATGTGCAAGTTGAGCGTGTGATGGAACAGAGCGGGAGTTGAGCGGAATCTTTGAAGTATGAAGTATTTTGGTTCACCTTGAGAATGCATCTTCACACGCATGTCCGATCGCTCCCTTTTCACACGTAAAGGCGTATATAGTAGGTAAGTCGAGTATCGTATCCACGTGGGATTGTAATACGAAAACACGTAAGCTAGCTCAACGATAATTCATCATTATTCAAGCACGTAAAAGGGTGAAAGGTTTATGGCTTTGAATTTAATCCAAAGCAAAGCGTAACCATGCGTAAAATAAAACAAAATAATAAACACACGGAAGATAAAACAGTAAGAGAGACTAACCTTGTGGATGCATTAATCCTATCCACAACGTATGTTTATCCTGCTCCTATTAGCCAATTTTAATCCGCATAAGATGGAAGATCACAAAATAACCAACAACTTCAATTACGACAATTATGGCAAGAGATTACGAGTTTTCCTACCATTCTAGTGAAAACAAGAACCCAAAAGGATCACTAAGAATATGCTTCCTCACGAATATCCTATCTCACTATGACTCGAGGCTTATTCGTATCATGTATTCAAGATCGATTGACAATTAATACAATTACGTAATTAACCGACAACTAGATATGCATCAAGATTGATCGAAATCAACACATATAAATAAGCACCAAGAATCATGAATCAATGCCCGGAAGGTAAATAGCGATAACGTAAATCACAACATATAGGATCGAATCATGCAAACCCTAGATCAAGACGAATTTTAGCTACGATAATTAAATTACCAAAGCAATAAATAATTAAATAAAACATAAATTAAGATAGATAGATAAAACCGTAAGAATCCACGAAGAACAATTGTAGCGACTGAATCCCAAGAAATTCAATTCTAATACTAAACTATGAAATTGGAATGAAAATACTTAAAGAAAAAGCTAAACTAAATTAATTGCAAAAGAAAATAAAGAATAAATTGTGTTCGCTCCGAATGGTGTTTATAAGCTACCGCCTATCTCCTATTTATAATAAAACATAAGCTCCCTTTTTCATAAATTCCCAATCCTATTCTCGACTCGATTCAATCCTATTCGACTGGATTAGAAGTATACATGGACTAGGTGTCTCAAATTGCTGAAAATTATGATTTCGCGAGTTTTGCCCTTGCGACCTTAGGTCGCGAGCAAAACTCGCGAATCGCCTTTTCTATTGCACGCCGACTTCGCTTATTTCGCCTCCGCTCTCTCTCGTCCGGACCAATTATAATCCGCTTGCACCTACGGACTCTTATTGAGATTATATTTAACATAGTCAACTTTGTACATCCATCCTTGTAAAATACATTTCATCATATTCAACGTCGTTAAAGCAGCTTCTTCTTCAGATGAGCTCGCTGATCGGGCTATTGATTCCTTTTATCGTGATCCACCTTTTCACATTAAACCTATGCTAAAATGACATGAAATACACATGGCATAATATCTTCCAAGGTAAACATAAATATATCAAAAGGCTACTCAAAAGATCACTTATCACTTAGAAACGAAACGAATATAGCACTTATAAATCATGTAAAACGAGGCTTATCAACTCCCCAACTTACCCTTTTGTTTGTCCTCAAACAAATTAGAACAAAAGAGAGACGACTGAGACAGTAAAGAGTCGAACGATAAAAGCAATAAGCCTCGTGAGCAATGAGCAATAAACGATTCACTCAAATGAATCAAATCACAACATCTTTCGTTAAACTCCACACATCATAATAATCATAAGCACAAGCCTTCTCAAACTCGAATCCTCACGACATGGATATATATATAAGAAATCTCAAACACCAAGTGTATCAAGGAGGATGTATACCTCAAAGTTTAAAACACATGGAATCTACCATAAGCTTGCAAATCGCCTAATTCTCCATTGCTCAAATATGTGCTCAAGAACTAAGATCAAGAAGGTCTTTATATAAGGTTATAATGTAGGCTCTTTGGTAGGGTAGGATATATTTAGGCTAAGTGACTCATAATCCCATAATGAAAAACACCATAAGTAACACAAGACATAATTCCCAAATTTTCACAATTTATTTCCATTCTCCATACCAAGAAGTCATTTTTCTTTAAGCACTCCATAATTTTCATATAAGTGATATACTCATCTCAAAGCACTAGCTACTTACCCATTTATGTTCTTTGCACACACTTGTGTCATTTATTTATTTATTTATTTTTTGAACTTATATGGGTAAGCAACTATTTTTATTATTATCACTTCCTCAACAATTATTCTCTTCCTTTCTTTTCTCAACCTTTCATTCAAGCAACCAAAATCACACTAACAACATAACCCAACCCACGGCTATACGAATGAATAAGGTAGGCTCAAACGGGCTCATCAAAGGATAATAACATAACAAAGTTAGTGTTCGATAGTGTATAGGCTAAGAAAAGAATGCATAATATCATTTCAAAATTTTAAGCACATCAATGCAACCTCGAAAAGAACCGAGCAAGTTCTAGAGAACACATGCTATTTCAAACTATTCACACGTAGAAACAAGATCGAAAAGATATGACAATGAAAGCTCAAGTCTCACGTGTTTCAAAATGTGATCAAGTTCTCAAAGGCTCAATACTCACAATAATCATAACATGCTTCGCCTCACAAAATCGCTTGCAATCAAATTTTCTAATAAAACAATTCTCATTATCGGCTGCTCGTCATTCAACTCAACCCACAAAATGCATACACAAAACCCAAACACGAAAAACAAAACAAACACAAACAAAAAGAAAAGCAGAACAAAACGAAAACAAACCAAAACAAAGAAAACATTGGGTTACCTCCCAACAAGTGCTAAATTTAAATGTCTTTAGCTGACTAATACTAACCTCGATCAATCGGCGATTTGGCAGCCTTCTTACCAAATCTTTGCTTGCCTCCATATTTTGCTGATCCGCAGACCACCACCGAGTGTGGAAGTGGCCTCCCAAACTTGAACAAGTCACCGGAGTTCCATGCCGAGTCCATCTTTTCAGAACACCCTTGTCAACTAGTCGGTCGACATCCAAGCTCGAGATTCGCTAGTCGCAACAAGGTGATTGAATGACACTCTTCATGCTCGCACTATCGTGTCGCGGGATGGCGTCATAGATTGAGATTTTAGCTTCTCATCGTTAACACGAAAAGTTAGATCACCCATCGCATCGCCAATTAAAGCACGACCATTGCTTTGAAAAGGCCTACCCAAGATTAGTGGTTGATTTTAAATTCAGAATGTCTAAAATAACAAAATCACCGGAAAGACAAAACCCGAACTCTTACCAACACATCCTCAACTATCCCTTAGGTATGTGACCGACCGTCACCATCATTAACGAAATGGAGGTCTTCTTTAGTTTGCCCAAATTTCAAGCGATTGAACACATTTAACGGCATCGGGTTTATGCTCGCTCCTAAATCACACAACACGTTGGGAACGTGTGCTCGCAATCTCGACTCAAACAAGTGAAGCTCCCCTGATCTTCTGCTTCGGAGGAGCTCTCTCGCAAGACAACACGCATTCTTCTGATAGGTAATTTTTCAAATTTTCCCAATTTCTTCTTGCTTGCAAGCGCCTTTTAAAAATTTCATGTATCCCGCATGTTTCGCAGCCGCTCAAAGAGAGGAAAATTGATCTCAACTTTTAAAAATCTCTTTGAACGCAAAACTCCTCGTCATATTTCGACTTGACTAGTCGACTTAAATGGGACCGGAGGAGTGTACGCGAGAATTGATTCGAGGCCTTCATGTTGACCTCGCAACCACCGGAAGGTTGCGAGGTGTCCGCCTCGTCTTTGTAATCCTCCTTCGCGCTCGAAATTGCGGGCCGATCGCCCCTTTTTCACACGTAAAAGTGTAATGACAGGTAAGCAAGCATCGATCCACGAGATTGTATCACGAAACATAGAAGCTAGCTCAACGATTATTCATCATTATTCAAGCACGTATAAAGGGTGAGAGGTTTTAGGCTTCGAATTTAATCCAAAGCAAAGGTAACCAAGCGAGAATATAAATAAAGCGATAAAAACACGAAGATAATTATGAAGGAAGACTAACCCTAGGGATGCACCATTCCTATCCACAACGATGTTTATCCCGCTTATTACTAACCGCTTTAATCCAAACAAGACGGAAGATCACATATATAACCAACAACTTCGCCATTTACAATTGGGGCATTGATTACTAATTTTCCCTATTACGCTTCGCCTCTAGAGGAAAATAAGCAACCCAAATGGATCACTAAGAATATGCTTCCTACGAATGTCCTATCTCGCCACGACTCAAGGCTCATTCGATCATGCATTCGATAACGACGACAATTAATACGCTTACGCTATTAACCGACAACTAGATATGCATCAAGATTGATTAAAAATCAACACATATAAATAAGCACAATCGAATCATGAATCAATGCCTCGAAGGTAAATAACGATAGCGTGAATCACAACATATAGGATCGGATCATGCAAACCCTGTGATTAGAATAGAAAACTAGCCGACATAATAAACGAAACGAAATACCTAATTAACCATAAAAACAGTAAATTAGATATATAAACCCGTAGGGAAACGTCGGATGAACAATGGTTGGTCTTGAATCCAATCCCAAACGAATGAACGGAAAACAACGGAAAACGATCGGACAAAACGTTCGATCGATAACGAAACGATAAACTAAACTAGAATAACGTAAAACAATACTAGAATTAAATGGAAGCTAAAATAAAGATAAACCGAGGAAAATCAAGAGAAATAGGTCTGGGCGTGTTGGGTTTGCTCCGAGGCGCGGATGGCTTCGCCTTATTTATAGAAAAGCGTGGAAACCCCACTTTTCGCCTCTGTCGCCGCCATGATTGTCCTCGCGATCGCTAGGCGATCGCTAGGTAAGTCTCGCGCGCGTTCTTCGCCGCGCCGCATTCTGCGCCGCTTTGAACTCGCGACTGCTAGCGGTCGCTAGACATTATGAACCGGTCGCGAAATCGTCCAGCCGAGTTCTCGACGCTAGCCGCCACGGGCACGAGGTCGCGTCCGCGGCTCTTCGGGTGCTCACGGTTTGCTCATGACCAACCTAGCGACCGCTAGGATGGTCGCTAGAAATAGGTCGATTGCTTTTTGTTCGTGCTTCGCTCCTTGCTTCGATTTTCAATACATAACCCTACAAAACACCAAAATAACACCCAAGAGCAATATCTTCTGTAAGAGATAAAACATTAAGAATCGGTACATAAACGCACATTAAACGAGCTAAACTCATCTTCAAATATCAACTATAAACGTAAAATGCGCTGCTTATCAAACCCCAAACTTAAAGCATTGTTTGTCCTCAAACAAAAACGTAATGTAAAGACACAACGAAAGATCAACGAGCGAGAAAAGATGATAACCATTCTAGCCTCCAAACATATCAACGCTCAAAAACATTAGTGCACATGATGACGTTAGTCCACTCAACACAAACAACAATTTACGACAAAACTCATTTAATTCAACCTCACCAAGGCATGTGCGTAAATATATATAGGATACACTCAAGCTCATAAAGAAATTAAGGACGTATACACTCAAAGATCAATGCAATGCAACATCTTACCATAGGCTTGCCGCTTTCTAACATCTCCACCACACAAATGTGTTCAAACGAGGATCAAAGAGGACTTTTCATAGGTTGTAATGTAGGCACATTGGTTAAGGTAGGATAATATATGGCTAAGTGACTCAAAATATTCCAAGCACCCCATTTATACTTTTTTCGACACATATGGACTTTGTCCATTTTTCTTTTCTTTCCCAACGTACAAATTGACGTTATATGCCTCATAAGGTACCTATACTTTGTTTAAAGACCCTTTATGCTCAACACTCATAGTGAACTTAACATTTTTCTTTTCTTTTCTTTTCTAGAGCTTATAGGTTTAACTTTCACTTAACAAGGTACTATTCTTCACCACGATATATTTTTCTAAACGAAACGCTTTCATCATCACTACATCAAAATTTCACCCTTTTGATTCCCATATCCATCCTCACCTCCTATCATCCGGTTAATCGAAAGAAAAGTCTAATAAAGGCTCAAAGAAGGCGACAAATGGTATATATCATCGGGTTAGTGTTTGGGTGATAAGTGGTTAACAACGATGGCCTTTTATCCTTTCCAAATTCAAACACATATTGCGGCCTCGACACGTAAACACGGCAAGTTCTAGAAGATAATCACATGCACGATAGCACACAATTAAAAGAAACCAGATCAAGATGTTTATACAAGAAAGCTCAAGTCTCACGGGTTAAGCAAATGGTGAAAACAATGTTCTAAGCCATCTCACGTCATTCATGCGTCATTTTCTAACATATCATGTGCACTTATCATTAAATTTCACAAAAATTTTCTATCGCATTGGCCACATGGATTAACACACTTCACTTAACTCGTTGATCGACGTATACCGAAAACGAAAAGAAAAACAAACACGACAAAAAGCAACACAAACGAAAACAAAACAAAACACGAAAACAAAAACAGAGAAAACGCTGTTACCTCCCAACAAGTGCTTACTTTAACGCCTTTAGCTAGACCATCACTAACCTCGCTAACTGGCGCTTTAGTAGCACTCGACATCTTTCCCACTTGTGGAACCTTCTAAACTTGCATTCACGGATGCCCACCATCGACTATGGAAGTGGCCCCCACCAAACTTGAATGAAACACTCGGAGTTCCATGCCGAGTCCACTTCTTTCTTCTCACAGCTTCCTCAATCGGTCGAGTACCCTCTAAATGCGGGACGTGAGCGGCAGCAGCAGTTATGATCGAGCAACAATCTTCCGACTTTCCAACGTCGTGTTGCTTGATGGCGTCGTATATGGAAATTTTTAGCTCCTCATCGTTAACACGAAACGTGAGGTTTCCTTCCCCGCACATCAATCAACGCATCACCGGTTGCTAGAAAAGGTCTACTAAGGATTAGTGGTTGTTGTTTGAATTCGGAATATCAAGAATAACAAAGTCGCAGGAAAACAAAATCCCAATTCTTACCAACACGCTTCGACTATACCTTTTGATATGTGATCGATCGGTCACCATCATCGCGAGATCTTCGCCGGCTTCATCTTTCCAAGGTGTAGCCGGTTGAAAACGCTCAATGGCATCGATTGATGCTCGCCTCAAATCGCATAAGACATTTGGGAAAATCGCTCGGCGATCTCGCACTCTAACGTGAAACCGCCGATCCTTCTCGCTTCGTAGGAGCCTTTGCAAGACGGCATCACTTTCTTCGGATAGGGAATTTTCTCAAATTTCCCAAGTTTCTTCTTGCTTGCAAGCGCGCCTTTAAGAACTTCATGTAGCCCGGCATGTTTCGCAACGCTCAAAGAGAGGTAAATTTATTTCAACTTTTGAAAACCTCTTTGAAACGAGCAAATTTCGTCATATTTCGACTTGACAAGTCGACTTGGAAATGGGACCGAGGAATGTACGCGAGGATTAGCCTCAGCGTGTGCTTGCGGTCGACCTCGCGACCGGGGTAGGTCGTGAGGAGTCTGCGCTGCGATCTTCGCTCGCGGCGAAGCTTATGTGTGGCTCGCGAGCGCCGGTAGCTCGCGAACCGCCCGGCTGATTGCGATCGGGTTTGCGAGCGCTGGTCGCCGCGAACAACTCGGGCGTCACGGATATTCGGATGACTCGCGGTCGGACGCGCGCGCGCCGTCGCGGCGCCCGTGGGACAAAATTCAGACGGCTCGCGATCGGGCTCATGTCGCGAGCTCGGTCGCGAGTTTCGCGGCGAATGTTCTCTTGCTCGCCTTTCTCAGTAGGGCTCGGGTAGGCTCGCCCACCTCGTCTCGAATGGCGAAGCATTGACTCTTCGGGTTCACCTCCAGACACTCGGAAATTGTCCCGCTTTTGTAAGCGCATTCACTGCACGGCTATTTGACCAATTTGATTTTCCAACATCTTTATGTGCTTCCCCATAGCCGCCATAGTCGACTCCAAGTGATTTATCTTCTCCCGTGTTGCCGATGAACGACTCGATTCGTGGCCAATTGTTGGTTGCTTACAACCAATCGCCGCATCATATCTTCGAGACTTGGCTTTCTCGGCTCTTGAATCGAATCGACTATTGAAGCTCGTCAAGGTTGTTGGAAATTGAATGACTCCTCCGATTGATGTGACCGACGCTCTGTCTCAATCGACTTTTCAAAAGAGTGAATTTCTTCATGAGGTCGCCATATTTCAATCACTCTCAACAAAACCGCTTTCAACGACGGCGTTTCTCCGCTGGCCATTGATAGCTGTGGCAGCCATCTCTTCTACAATTCGGCTTGCCTCGCCGACCGGTCGGTTCAATAAGCAGCCTCCGCCGATGCATCTACCATGCTCCTCGCCCGCCATGTCACCCACCATAGAATTGTGTGATTTGTCGCCTCGAGAACCCATGTTGTGGACATCGCCTCAATAGACCTCAATCTCTCCCATGCCTCGAATAATGATTCGTCGTGGTTTTGGCAAAATGAGATTTCGGCGATAATCTTCAAGGCCACGGCGAAAGTATTTCAAAGAAACTTCACAAAGTTTCCCCAAGTCGTCGATGCCACCGGTCCAAACTTCGAACCAATCTTTCACCGGTCACAAGAACGAGAACCGAACATGCGATCCGATTGTGTCTTGTGGCACCCCATTTTGTTTGATGGTGTCACAAATGTCGAGAAACGCCTCGAGATGCGCATTCGGTCTTCCGTGACTCCTCCCCAAACCGCTCTCCTCGACCATACCGATCGTACGGCTTGAGCTCAAAATTGTTTGCATCTACGCAGGGCCCCAACCGCCTCCTTGGAACTGTTCGGTGGGATGTCGATACATGTGGTTCGAGGTTTATCCTCCGGAGCAGTGGACAATGATTCCCATATTCGCCATCCGACGCATCTCCGCAGTCGCCTAACATGCGCAACTTGCTCGGGAGGAATGCCCCTGCTCATGGATTGGCCGCCATTGCAGCTCGCTCTTCTCTCTCGCCCTCTTCTCCTTTGAGAGCTTTTGATCTCGGATCTAATAATCTTCGTGAGGTCCCCGAGATCTTGACGCATAAACCATCGTGAGAAGAGAAATTAGCACTAAAAAAATAAATAAAATAATATATATATAACTTGAATTAATAAAACCAAATCGTCAAATTATTCCTATGTGATCTTAACAACCCGAGAACGGCGCCTAAAATTTGATCGCTCCTTTTCACACGTAAAAAGTGTAATGATAGGTGTTAAGCATCGTATCCACGAGATTGTATCACGAAAACATAGAAGCTAGCTCAACGATTATTCATCATTATTCGCTACGTATAAAGGGTGAGAGGTTTTAGGCTTCGAATTTAATCCAAAGCAAAGGTAACCAAGCGAGAATATAAATAAAGCGATAAAACACGAAGATAATTATGAAGGAAGACTAACCCTAGGGATG
Organism: Salvia rosmarinus; assembly: GCA_036937905.1. NCBI lineage: Eukaryota > Viridiplantae > Streptophyta > Magnoliopsida > Lamiales > Lamiaceae > Salvia > Salvia rosmarinus. The sequence goes on along the minus strand of CM072821.1, from coordinate 53,783,701 downwards.
CACCATTCCTATCCACAACGATGTTTATCCCGCTTATTACTAACCGCTTTAATCCAAACAAGACGGAAGATCACATATATAACCAACAACTTCGCCATTTACAATTATGGCGATTGATTACTAATTTTCCTATTACGCTTACGCCTCTAGAGGAAAATAAGCAACCCAAACGGATCACTAAGAATATGCTTCCCACGAATGTCCTATCTCGCCACGACTCAAGGCTCATTCGTATCATGCATTCGATAACGATTGACAATTAATACGCTTCGCCATTAACCGACAACTAGATATGCATCAAGATTGATTAAAATCAACACATATAAATAAGCACAATCGAATCATGAATCAATGCCTGGAAGGTAAATAACGATAGCAGGAATCACAACATATAGGATCGGATCATGCAAACCCTAGGATTAGAATAGAAAACTAGCCAGACATAATAAACGAAACGAAATACGAATTAACCATAAAAACAGAAATTAGATATATAAAACCCGTAGGGAAACGTCGGATGAACAATGGTTGGTCTTGAATCCAATCCCAAACGAATGAACGGAAAACAACGGAAAACGATCGGACAAAACGTTCCGATCGATAACGAAACGATAAACTAAACTAGAATAACGTAAAAACAATACTAGAATTAAATGGAAGCTAAAATAAAGATAAACCGAGGAAAACTCAAGAGAAATAGGTCTGGGCGGTTGGTTGCTCGAGGCGCGGATGGCTTGCCTTATTTATAGAAAGGGTGGAAACCCTAATTTTCCTCGCTCGCCGGCCCGCGATTGTCCTCGCGATCGCTAGGGCGATCGCTAGGTAAGTCTCGCGGCGCTTTTTCTCGCCGCGCTCGCATTCTCAAGCCGCTTTGAACCTCGCGACCGCTAGCGGTCGCTAGACATTATGAATCGGTCGCGAAATCGCCCAGCCGAGTTCTCGACGCTAGGCTTCATTCGGGCACGAGGTCGCGTCATGCTCTTCCGGGTGCTCATTGGTTTGCTCATGACCAACCTAGCGACCGCTAGGATGGTCGCTAGAAATAGGTCGATTTCTCGCTTTGTTCGTGCTTCGCCCTTGCTTCGATTTTCAATACATAACCCTACAAAACACCAAAATAACACCCAAGAGCAATATCTTCTAGAAGTAGATAAAACATTAAGAATCGGTACATAAACGCACATTAAACGAGCTAAACTCATCTTCAAATATCAACTATAAACGTGTAAAATGCGCTTTATCACTCACGAACAAACTGGGCGTGCATAACGATGGCTCATGGTCAAAGCTCAAGGGCGCGTGCTCGGTCTCGAGCTTCCGTGGGTAAATTTCGGGACTCCTCGCGATCGGGCTCGCGGTCGCGAGCTCGGTCATGAAGTTTCCGCTCCAGCCACTTTCTTGTCTGTATGGCTTGGGTAAGCTTGTCCACTTCTCGTCCGGATGGCGAAACATTGATTTTTCGAGTTTACCTCAAGATACTCGGAAATCGGCCCATCTTTTGTAGTGCATTCAACTGTACGGCTACTTGACCAATCTGATTTTCCAAAATCTTCATATGCTTTCCCATAGCCGTCACAGTGGACTCCAAATGATTAATCTTCTGCCCGGTGTTGCTTATAAATGAGTTCTGGTTCGTCGTCAATTGTTGGTTGCTTACAACCAACTGCTGCATCATGTCCTCTAGACTCGGCTTTTTCGCCTCTTGAATCACCCATTCGAATCGAAACTCGCGAGGTCGTTGAAAATTATTGGGGTTGGCGTACGAGAAATTTGGATGATTTCTGTTATTTGCATTGTATGCCGGATTTCCCCCATGATTCCTCTGATTGATGTGGTTGACCTCTTCTGTCTCGATCTGACTCTTCAAAAGAGTGAATTGCTTCATCAGCTCGTCGTATTTCGAATCGCCTCGACAATGCCGCTTAACCATTGGCTTCTCCGCTGGCCATTGATAACTATTTGCCGCCATCTCTTCTATGATGCGACCGGCCTCATCTACACGACGATTCAATAAACATCCACCGCCGACGCATCCACTATGCTCCTCAGATGCCATGTCACCATCAGAATCAAGCGTGATCTCGCCGTTTTGGAGAATCCGTGTTGTGGGCACTTTCTCAATAGGCCCCGAATCGCCCCACGACTCGAACAATGACTCATCTCCTAGCCGAGAAGTGGGAGATCTCGGCGATGATTTTCGGGCTTTGTCATGGAAAATACTTGAGAGGAACTTTTCGCAGATCCCCCAACTGCTTATGCCGTGCGGTCCAAACTCTTGAACCACTCCTTCGCTCGATCGCAGAGAGAATCCAACACGCGATCCGAATCATGTCTTGTGGCACCCTATTCTCGCTTTGATGGTGTCACAAATGTCGAGGAATGTCTCAAGATGCGCATTCGGGTCCTCTCGTGACTCCTCCCCAAACCGCTCTCCTTGTACCATGCCGATTAGGGCCGGCTTTAACTCGAAGTTGTTTGCATTGACTTCCGGCCCCATCCGCCTCCTCGAATTGCTCGGTGGGAGGTCAAGACATATAATTCGAGGTCTCGCTCGAGCGTGGATTAGGAGTCCCATATTAGCCATCCGGTGTCAGATCTCGCGAAATCGCCTAACATGCGCAGCTTGCTCGGGGAATGCCCTGCTCGTGGATTAGCCGCCATTGCAGCCCGCCTCTTCTCTCGCCCTCTTCTCCTTTGAGAACTTTCGATCTCGGATCTAATAATATTTCGTGAGGTCCCCGAGATCTTGACGTATAAACTACCCGAGAAAAGAGAATTCACCGTAACAATAAATAATTAATATAATATATAACTTGAATTAATAAATCCAAATCACAAATTATTCCTATGCAATCTTAACAATCCCCTGAACGGCACCAAAATTTGATCGCTCTTTTTCACACGTAAAGGCGATATAGAAGGTAAGTCGAGTATCGTATCCATGTGGATTGTAATACTGAAACACGTAAGCTAGCTCAACGATAATTCATCATTATTCAAGCACGTAAAAGGGGTGAAAGGTTTAAGGGCTTCGAATTTAATCCAAAGCAGCGTAACCATGCGTAAAATAAAACAAAATAATAAACACACGGAAGATAAAACAGATAAGAGAGACTAACCCTAGGATGCATTAATCCTATCCACAACGTATGTTTATCCTGCTCCTATTAGCCAATTTTAATCCGCATAAGATGGAAGATCACAAAATAACCAACAACTTCAATTACGACAATTGCGGCAAGAGATTACGAGTTTTCCTACCATTCTAGGTGAAAACAAGTAACTCCAAAAGGATCACTAAGAATATGCTTCCTCACGTATATCCTATCTCACCACGACTCGAGCGCTTATTCGTATCATGCATTCAAGATCGATCGACAATTAATACAATTACGTAATTAACCGACAACTAGATATGCGCTTAAACACACAATCCAAAGCAATATGTAGATAAAACATAAATTAAGCTATCCACACACGTAGTAAAACAAATGAATTAAAATACTAAACTCAAGAATGATCTTAAAGAAACTTTTTCACACACAATCATTATGATTATAATTATAATCAGATGCCAATATGGCGAAATGATTCACTATAAAATTTACAAATAACGTTACAAAACTCACTACTTTACCACAAGATAAAGTCGAAAGTTGAGTACTAAAACTATCTATCGAGATCTATGAAAAGCTAAGAAGCTATCTCTCAAGATATATGAAAATACTAAAGATTTTCTCACAACACTGTGTACTAAAAAGGACAACCTTCTAACACCATTAGAAGTTAAACACTTCGTGTGATATTGGAAATGTTACGAAAATGACTCAACAACATAAACAGATCTCCGATTTTTCTTCAATGAATGCGATCTTTGCCGCCGCTTTGCCTCCGCTTTTATAGATGTTAAGAGGCTTCGATCGCAAGTAGTGGTCCACGATTCGCCCACTAGGTAGTGACTAAGTCATGTCACTTGGTTGAAAGACTTGCTCTCGGAAAGTAGGAACCCAATGCACTTAGTCCTCCCGATATGTAGCGATCTGCTTCGTGTTCCCCAAGGTGTTACCATCGCATCCCGCGAAACATGTCGAACTCGCACACTAAGGAGAAGAAACGGCAAAACAATATACAATACCTAACTCCTTGAAATCAGGAGAGTTAGTCCAAGTTAACCAACTCTAACAAACTCCCCCTTTTTGCCTTTCTTCACAAAACCTCAGATATACAATACATCGACATAAGATATATATACAAGACTTCTCGAATCCCAAATATACATAGAATACACTTCAGAACAAATCTCCCCTGCTTACTTAAATATCATCATAATAGCCTCGCCACACATTCATCAACAATCATCCAAACAATGATACCATCACAAAGATTTCAACCATTAAAGTAGCGTGCATCATATAAAAAACATGCATTCCATAAATGTAAATCATCGATGTTCATCAAAAATACGATGTCCGCAAGATCATCAACCAACCATAACCTGCTTTAAACAAAAACATGTTCCCGATCAAAAGAAAATAAAAGTTCAAGAATGCATCAACATGCATCAACAAAGCAGCTCGTAATGATTCAAATGTCCACATCCATATTTCCTCCTCCACTTGTCATTCCAAAGATCCGCCCCTCCACTTGTCCCAAAGATCAACTCCGCCTTGTTCCCCTACTTGTTCTCCCCTTGAGAAGAAAGAAGTCCAAGTAAGTCAATACGTAGCCCTCAGAACTTCAATTCGAGCCAAGACGACATCGCCCAAAAACTTTGTTCAAGTTTTGAACTCGTCCAACATATCACACACGCTGACCGGGTAGAGATCATCTCGCTCGGACCTAGCTTCGTAATCTTGTCCATCCGCTGACTTGGAAGGATTATTCCATGGCAAGTTTGGGAGCTTATTCCCAAAATAAGGTGTTGTTGATGGAGAATGTTTGAAAGTCTTCAACAAAGGCGCTCGGACCCATCCGACATACCTTGTTTCTTCAACAATTGATACAACAACGATGGAAACGGCAAGAATGTCGATTCTGCTTATCTCAACAAAGACCTAGTTGTTCTACCACCAACTTACCAAAGTTGAATGGTATCCCTTTCCAATCTTATACAACAAAATGCCGTGTTGCATAGTAACCATCAGATTATTTGACGACACCATCCAGCTAGTCGTCATAAGCTTAAATGTAATGTAATGCAAATACGCCAAACACCCACTAGACATCGACTCTTCCATTTTTAACACGCCCTCCTCGTTATTTCCTTTGCAACCTCATCATTATCATCAACATTCACATCATTTGTTAACTCATCTAACCCAAAGAATGCATTAATTTCGACGCAGAGATGTTAAAACTTTATGCCTCAAATACACCTTGCAAGATTTGTTCGATGTGCAATCAAGAAACGACTTGTCCATATTAGCATGTATATGTCGAATAACATTCTTCGATAGGGGTGTATAGCCGTGATGTTGTTAAAAGTCTTCTTTCTTTAAGGAAATCAACGAGGTTGTGTAGAGAAAATGTTACCTCATCAATTTTCCTCTCATTCAAGCATTTCAAGTGCTTGAATTGTTCCCGCTGCCGCCTTCTTTGTTGTAGAACTTGAAGGACGAGCTCTTTCCACCTCAATATCTCGAATCAGCAAAGATTGATGGGTTCTCCGAGCTGAGTCCCAATTTTCTTCCTCCGAGTAGGGACTTGGAGGCCGGTGGATCGCTGGATGGAGATGCCGAACAATGAGAGGATGATGTTGCAATGCCGCTGGGGGAACAAGTATGGAATAAAGGATCCGTAGTCTTTACCGCATTTCTTTCTTCTTTCCTTCAATCTTGCCGCTTAAGCTCCTCAAGAATTTTGCCTAGTGAGATGTCGCCCTCACCGGAGTCTCGAATCAGTTGGTCGTGTTTCGTGGTTTTGAACCCTCGCCTTCTTCCCGGGATCCGAGGAGTCACCCGGAAACCCATGTTTCTTCTTCCGACTCGGAGGACGACTCAAGAGCGCCCGCCATCACGCGGTTTGTCGACCGTGAGGGTTCTCTGGAGAGGGACCTCTTTCCTTTGTTCCTTCGTCGGTAGAAATATCACCGTTCCTCCCCAAGAATGTCGACATGGACCGTGATCCCGGCCTTGTAGACGTGTTTGCCGTGGTATACGCCCGATCTTCTTGTTGGCAATTTTCCTCTTTCTTTTCACTCCCTTCTCCGCTTGCTTCGACGCTCACCTTCCTGGATATATCGCCGAATGGGAGTTGCCTTCACGTGTTCCATTTCAAGAGCCGGAACCTTTTCTCGTACCACCGAGTCGTGTTTGGTCCAGTGTCTCAGTCAGTGTTTGGTCGCCGCCAAGGCTTGTTGCATTTCCGTGAGTTTTCTAGAAATTTAGCAAACCCAATGAGCAAGGCGGATGTGGTCGATCCATTTTTCCGGGAGAGAGAGGTTAAATGTACCAAAATAAATGAATGTGGAACGTTTCACCTTTTTGCAATGAGTATAAGCACCGTGATTTGATAAGTGACATAATCGTGTCAAGGGCAGATTTATAGGCGCTACAGGTGCAAAAGGATAGGCATGCAGTGATGTGATTTAAAACAAATAATATCCTCAGAACAAACCCTAATTTAAAGGAACTAACACCACATAATACGGTACCTTTTCAATAGAGATAAATATGGGATTTGTTGAGACAAAATCGATTAAATAAATGTGATACCAACATAACCAATTTCTCACCGATATCTCCAAAAAATAGGGATTTAAGGAATGTAAATTCCAAAATTCGGGATTACTCACGGATTTTGTGGTATTGCATGTAATGTCATCGCAACATCTCCATAAACATAAGCTCGCTTTTAATCGTAATAAAACATATAAATACAACCCCATGTAAAATTCGATTGCACTATTTTTTAAGCTTTCAAAGCAATCATGGTCGCACTGCTTTGTAAGGTAGCATCGTCATCGCGAACGCCGTGCCCCCAAACTACTTTGGTGTTTTTCTCAGACATTAGATATTCTTCATCATATCGAGTCGTCTGCTCGAGAACATGTTAGATAACAAACAACAACACAAGAAGTGTTATCAAAACAACAGTATCACCTTCGGATATTACATTTTGTGATACAAACAAATATATTCAAGCTTTATCATGCAGAGCAAAGACCAAGAGATCTACGAAGACTCATAAATCTCTCGTGATCTAGGGGCTTAGTGAAAATATCACGATTTGGTTTTCGGTTTTCACATAATCTAACTCGATTACCTCATCCTCCACCAAATCTCTTATAAAATGGTGTCGATATCTATGTGTTTTGTCCTAGAATGTTGAATGTGGTTTTTAGAGATATTGATTGCACTTATGTTATCACAATATACCAACAAATTTCAAGGCTCACAATACCATAGTCATACATTTGTTTCAACCAAAGGAGTTGTGTACAACAACTTCCAACACACGATTCTCGCCTCGGCAGAGATAAGGACACACAATTTTGCTTACGACTATGCCAAGACACCAAATTATTTCCAAGGTAAAACAGCCCCACTGCATTCTTCCTATCATCCGTATCCCACCTAATCCGAATCACTAAATCCAACCAAATTGTTCGTGTCTTTTGAAAAGAAAATGCCAAGGTCCAAGGTTCCGTAAACATACCGATAACACGCTTGACACCTTTTTATGTGACATTTTAGCTTAGCTTGGTACTGCGCACACACACACGCCGAACATCAACCGGGTCGTGGTGGTCGTGAGATATAGAGACTTCCTATCATTGATCCGTAGAGTGTCAGGTCAACATCTTCTCCAAAGATCATCTCCGGTCATTGTCACTGACCCCATCATGCTTATATGCTTTGCTCCTTCCAAATTAATTTCTTCACCATATCCCGTGCATACTTGCTTGGGACACGAAAATTCCGTCATCCATTTGCTCGACTTTGAGACCTAAGAAATACGTTAGTTCTCCTACCATGCTCATCTCAAATTTAGACGACATAGCACCCGCAAACTCATCAAGCATTTTTGTGAGGTAGATCCAACAATCATATCATCCACATAAATTTGTGTGATAAGAATGTTATGTCGACTTCGCTTTATAAACAATGTTCACAAGATTCCTCGAACAAACCCGAAATCAATTAAGAACTTTGTTAAATGACCATACCATGCTCTCGGTGCTTGTTTAAGACCGATAATGCTTTCTTTAACCCGAAACATGGTTAGCTTATGTGGATCTTCAAATCCTCGGGTCGCTCAACATATACCTCTTCTTTGAGTTCACCATTTAGAACGCCTTCGACATCCATTTGATATAGCTTGATGTTCAAATAACATGCAATGGCTAGGAGCAACCTTATGGACTCAATGCGCAACCGTGCAAATGTATCGTCAAAGTCTATGCCTTCCACTGAGTGTATCCTCAGCGACAAGTCCGCTTTGTTATGGATTATGACACCAAATTCATCCGATTTGTTCTTGAAAATCCACTTTGTTCCGATAACATTCCTCGCCAATGTGTCTCAAACAAGATACCACACATCATTTCGAACAAATTGGTTAAGTTCATCATGCATAGCAACTACCCGTAACTCATCACCCAAAGCTTCTTTTATATTCTTAGGCTCAATTTTAGAGACGAAGCATATAAAACCCGGCATTGAAGCACATATGGATGAAAAACATACCATCTCTCTCGTAGTTCAATGGTGTTGCACTCGTGTTCGAATACCATCTCGAACGCCACCTATGACTTGAGAGATTGGATGGTTCTTACGAATTCTTCCCGGAGGATCTCGCTCTTTCTTGTTGTTGACGCCGCCAGCTTCATCCTCCGTGTCACCGAACCTTCGATGTTTGCGCCAATGTTCCAAAGGGTCGGGCCTCAGCTAGCTGGGACATCATCGCCGCTAGCATCCCGCTGGACAGATCTTCTATTAATTCACCACATCTTCATCCCGCTTTTCCCCGCGAGATTAGCAAGATCATCAAAACAACATTTACTTGACTCTTGAATGGTCCGTAATCTCGATTATATATACGGTATGCTTGACTATTTAGAGAGTACCCTACTAAAATTCCTTTATCGCTTCTTCTCATCAAACTTAAGAGATACTCTATCATTCAAGATGTAACAAACACACCCAAACACGTGAAAATATTTGAGATTCGGTTTCCTTCCTTCGTAATTTCATATGGTGTTTTGAAGGAACCCGTCGAATGTTCACGCGATTGTTGATATGACATGCGGTGTTAATGCCTCCGCCCAAAAACGCTTGGATGCACCTTCGAGCTTAACATAACTCGTGCCATTTCTATTAGAGTTCGATTCTTGCGCCACCACACCATTTTGTTGAGGTGTTTTCATGCGAGAATTCTTGAAAATTCCTTTTCTCACAAAAATTTGTGAAAGAGATATTCTCGAACTCTTCCATGATCCGATCGAATTCTCGACACTTGAACACCAAACATGTTAAAAATTCTAGCAAAGAGGATTTTAAACGCTTCAAACGTGTCCGATTTTTCTCAGAAAAGAATGTCCATGTGTACCTTGAAAATCATCCACAATGACATATGTATACCTCACACCCAAGCTTTCGATCTCGACAGTCCTACTAAATCCATGTGAAGCGCTCAAAACATCGTGTTGTACCATAATGTTGTTCGCGATGTTGTACAACAACAGATGGGGAACATGGGTCTGCTTTTCCCTTCGACAATCACCACAGCACCACCTTTCCAAATTCCGCCACTGGGTAGTCCACGATCGCTTCCATCTTGTTTAACTCGTCAAGATTTCTAAAGTTAGTATGTCCTAACTTTGATGCCATAACACACTCTCATCTATTTGTGCCTTATCGCACTTTGGTCGCCGGCCATATAACAATTATCGGATGACCTCTCGTCCTTTCATGAGACATGTGTTCTTACCATCATAGACCTCACAAGAATCTTTGTCAATTTAACTTGCAACTCTTCATCACATAATCGACTTATGCTTATAAGATTTGCCATTAAACCTCAGACGCAAGACATTCTTGAGGCTAGGTAAACCTTGAACATTTAGGAGTCCTTTGCCTATGATTTTTCCTTTAGAACCACCTCCAAATGATACACTACCTCCATCATACGACTCATAGTTGGCAAGGCAGCTTCTGTTACCAGTCATGTGACGGGAACAACCGCTATCAAAATACCATGAACCTGAAATGTTAGTTTTCAATGCAGTATAAACAACATGGCATTTTATATCATCTTTCCCGACCCAAACTCTTTTGAGTCGGCCCTTGTTGGTCGTGGTTTGCCGCAGCGTGACGAGCAGCCTGGGTCCGCGCACGTATGTTCATATAACATGACCTAGGCATCATCCTATGTCCATTAAAATCAGCCTTCAATTTATAATGTAAGAGCCTAATGTGACCAGTGTAGAGCAAGAATGACATACGATTTTCTATGTTTTCTTCGTGTCATTTTTACCCTTTTACCGGTTCACCTTCTTTAACGAATGGTTTCATTTGTGGCGACAATTGTGGAACAACAAGAGTTAGTTAACATGCGTAAAACCTAAACCAACAAGATCCGATTTACCCATTAACAACGCATCATCTAATTTAGACGCACTGTGTTCCACTTTCTCGAACGCATTTTGTGCCACTTCAAGTCGACATGTCACCTTGTTTAGTTCGACTTCCTTTGTGTTACCAAGACTTCAAGCTTAGCCAAAGATGCTTTCACCGTGTTTTCTCTCGATGTGAGCTCAAGATCTCGACTTTGTCCTTTCCATTTTTCAGTAGCTCGTCAGATAGCTTTTTCAACTCTTGTACTATGGCGATAGAGTCTTCATCGTAATCGCCTCACAATCTGTATCATTCACAAGAGCATTTAAGCAAAACAAACTTGAATAATAGTCGAGACCATACCGCTTGATATCGATCAAACCGATCGCATCTCCCTCGCCGTCTCGACAATGTTTTGGCAATCGCAACATGGAGTGTCGTGGCAACAAGGTCGCCGCAGCTGTCATTGCCATTATTTACCTCTTCAAGAACTCACTCATCATCACTCCATGATACCCAAGATGACTTTCCTCTCTTCCTTAGCGTGTTCGCACATCGGTTTGCATAATGTCCATACCCTTTGCATTCACGGCATCGATACTATCAATGTTGGAGGAATCATACCTAAACGTGTCCGAGGAAAAGACTTCTCACCGGTCTTGGTGGAGTGAAGCTTTGAGGTTTTGAAGACGGATATTCTACCATTCGATGACTTTGATCCATAGCCCGGCTCGAGCTTTCTCCTTGTTCATCTTCCTTACCATAGTGTTGAATTTCCGGTGATTAGAGCAACATCATCGCCACTTTGATCTCCGCAGCTCTTCTTCATCATCCAACTCGATTATCTCCCGCGATGTTCCATCGGATGTTGCGCCAAAGAAGGAAGGCAACAATGGCTTCTTATTGATTTCACCTTTCTCCTCCGATTCATCTCAGATGTCTTGAGTGAATTCATGAGATCCATGAACTCAATGGTCGCAACCGCTTGAGATGTTTCAATAGCCGTGACCTTCATCTCAAATCTTATGTAAGGTTCAAGAGCCTCGACACCAAAGAACTTGTTACTTATCGCATCACCAAGATCTCGACACTCATCGGCAATATCCAATATCCTCTCGTGTAGTCGTTGATGTTCTCTTCTTCTCCCATCTTCATATTCTCGAATTTGAAGTGAGAATGCGAAGTCGAGACTCCTTTATGCTTGTATCACCCTCACAATGCCGCTGAAGAACATCCCATGCATCTTCGCAGACGCTACCGTTTTGATCAATTTGAACATTGTCATGTCCACGGATGCGTAAATGGCATTGAGGGCCTTCGCTGAAGTTTGCGTCGTCAACCCGATCTCGTGTCCACCGTGCGACGGTGTTGGGTAACATCGCCCGACATCGCGGGTCTTTGGATCGACCATCCGCTCTCCACGGATCGCCATGCTTTGACATCAATGGACTTGATGTATGAGCGACTCGTCTTCCAAGATGAATAATTCGATCCATCCAAAATTGGTGGTCGATAATACCCGTAATTGTTTGAATCCATGGCGAAATTAGCGAAGATACCGACAGATCTCACCTGTGTATCGAGTGTAAGCTCGATACCAATTGAAAGTGTTGCTTCGCTTAAACACACAATCATTATGTAGACAATTATCCACACACGTAGTAAAACAAATGAATTAAAACTCAAGAATATCAAGAAACTTTTCTACAGATTATAATTATAATCAGATGCCAATATGGCGAAATGATTCACTATAAAATTTACAATAACGTTATAAAACTCACTACTTTACCACAAGATAAAGTCGAAAGTTGAGTACTAAAACTATCTATCGAGATCTATGAAAAGCTAAGAAGCTATCTCTCAAGATATATGAAAATACTAAAGATTTCCTCACAACACTGTGTACTAAAAAGGACAACCTTCTAACACCATTAGAAGTTAAACACTTCGTGTGATATTGGAAATGTTACGAAAATGACTCAACAACATAAACAGATCTCCGATTTTTCTTCAATGAATGCGATCTTTGCCGCCGCTTTGCCTCTCGCTTTTATAGATGTTAAGAGGCCTTCGATCGCAAGTAGTGGTCCACGATTTAGGCCCACTAGGTAGTGACTAAGTCATGTCGATCTGCTTCGGTTCCCAGACTTGCTCGCATCCCGGAAAGTAGGAACCCAATGCACTTAGTCCTCCCGACATGTAGCGATCTTAACCAACTCTAACAAAACGGGAAAAGAACTTGCAAAAGAAAATAAAGTTTGTGTTCCCAATGGTGTTACCATCGCATCCCGCTAAACATGTCGTAACCCCAATCGCACACTATTCGAGGAGAAGAAACGGTGTCAAAACAATATACAATACCTAACTCCTTGAAATCGTGAGAGTTAGTCGCAGTTAACCAACTCTAACAACGGATACATCCATCCTTGTCAAATCCATTTCATCATATTCAACGTCGTTTTCAAACAGCTCTTCTTCTCATGAGCTCGTGATGGGCTCTTGATTCCTCTTTATCGTGATCCACCTTTTCACATTAAAACCTATGTTAAAATGACATGAAATACACACGGCATAATATCTTCCAAGGTAAACATAAATATATCAAAAGACAACTCAAAAGATCACTTATCACTTAGAAACGAAACGAATATAGCATAAATCATGTAAAACGAAGGCTATCAATGTCTCACACGCTTATTCCACTGCCATACTCTTGAGACTCTTATCTTTTGTTATCGTGTTAAGCTTTGTAAAAGTCTGCTGTTGTTGAAACCATGAAACCATCTTATATATATATATATATATATATATATATATATATATATATATATATATATATATATGCTATTTTGATTCATCGTGATTCTCGCTTCGCTTTGGAACATCTATATTTCTTCGTAGATGAAATGAGTTGAAACCCTTATTCTTTTCACATTCACTTAAATCGAACCCGAGTCACGATCCGGTAAGATAAGCCGAACCGGTCCGTGACAAACGCCGATCAAATCCGATAAAAATGTTAGAATTTATGTTATAAGCCTATGTTGTTCATGTAAATTTCAAAAATTATGTGACTAAGGCTAATATGTTTAGATATTGTATTTATATGATGTTATTAAGCATGTAGTATAATTATATCACAAAATCAAGCATGATATCAAATTCTATATATGGACCGAAAACTTGAAGGTATGATATGTTGATTATTATGATTTTTAATTGGTGATTTAAGCATGTAATCATGATCTAGGGTATTAATTATGCTTATATGATTTTATGTAGAATTTTTGGAAAACTTTAGTACATAAGTCTATGAATTTCGAAAATTATAGAACATGATATTATGATGAGATATAATCCATATTTGAGTGTTATCATAGCATATTGATAGTGTAGATTCATAAAATAGTGTTGTATGAATTTATTGGATTTGTTAAAAATTTATTGGACCTAAGCCCAAATTTTCAAAAGTGACTTAGGAAGATTAAATTCAATAGTTCACAATAAATAAAAATTATGTTATTGTAAGGATGCTTATAGATGAGTATGTGTTATGTGATTTTATTGAATTTTTGGAAATTATTTGCTTAGTTTAATTAGGGTTTTCAAAACTATAGGTTATAAGTATTAATATTATAAAATAATTTTATGAGATATAATTACATAATATGATCAAAAATGATGTTTTAAACATATTATGATTTTATGGGAATTTTTAGAACAAGAATTGCACATAAAATAATAGAATTACATAAAAGGAATTAAAAAGTCAAAATGTTGACTTTAGTCAAAATTGTTGACTAAATATTGACCAAGTCAAAATGGTTGACCAAAAACGTTGACCAAGGTCAAATCGCACGAAATTCGATAAAACGCGATCTATGTGACGTAGTACGTTTAGTAACAATGTGACTTACATTACGTAAGTACATTAAAACGTACATTATATGCTAAAGAGATGTAATATCTCTTATATGTTGAATAATTTCATAATCGACATCATTTTGATTAGGAAACGTCAATATAAGTCCGACGTTAGCCTTATTTAATGCATAAGACGTTATAGACGATGTTCGTCTCTATCGAAAGGTATAGCGATGTACTAAACCTCGCTTCTCACATTGAAAGCGGTCACGCCGGAGGAGAAAGAAGACGATAATTAATTACTAGTGACGTAGGAACTTTAAGTTCTCGAGGTGGGCTTTCTTACCAAAACCCTTTATGAGCTTTCTTGGAAAATGATTTTACAAAAGTATACTTTCTCGTTTTTCGCAAATGATAAAGTACGATATTGTCTCGCCAAAATGTTTTATGTTTTGATATGTCCATTCGGGTTGCTTGGGGCAACAGAAAAGTATTACAATCGGATCCTAATTTGGAGGTGAAGGGAATCTCGGCTTAGGTTGTGTACACTTCACTCAATCGCCATTCGCGATCGATTGTTTCACCTCTGAATCACGGTTGCGATGATCGTGGTCCGGTGAAGGAGGCCTCCTCCTGCTAATCCATATGCCGACTTGGAATATACGCTGTGATGAGAAAATGCCCGCCAGCGGTTTTGAGAAAATGAAAATGTATTTAGTAAGTCGATAAACGGCATTTTACACGCTTATAGTTGATATTGAAGATGAGTTTAGCTCGTTTAATGTGCGCTTACGATCGATTCTTAATGTTTTATCTATTTCTAGAAGATATCGCTCTTGGTGTTCTTTTGGTGTTGTGTAGGTCCATATGTTGAAAATCAAGCAAGGAACGACGACGAGCCAAAATACACATCGGCCTGCTTTAGCGACCAACCTAGCGGTCGCTAGGCTGGCCGCTAGAAACCCGCGAGAACCCAACGACACCGCGACCGCGATCTCATGCCCGCGAGCGAAGCCCAGCGCCGAGAAAGCTACTGGACGATTTCTCGCGACCGTGGCTAGCGACCGCTAGTCAGGTCGCGAGGTAACGAAGCGAGCGCAAGGAGGCGAGCGAGCGAGCGAGCGCGAGACATACCTAGCGATCGACCTAGCGATCGCGAAGGGTGGTTATGAGTCCGAGCGGCGAAGGAGAATTAGGGTTTGGGGTGTGCCTATATATATGGCAACACCCCCTCGCGCCCCCAACTTCAGACCTACGATTCCAGAGCCTCTTTTACTCAGTTTTTCATAAGTTTTCCAGATTTTTAGCTTTAGGTTCCATCTATTTTCATTCTAGAGTTGATTTAATCATTGTTCTTCATTAGTTGTACGTTTTGTCTACGATCCGGAACGTTTCGTCCGGACAATCTTTGCAATTTTCCGTTTTTCGCTGAGGTTGGGATTCAAGCCCAACGATTGTTCATCCAACGCTTCATCACGGGTTTTATATATTTAATTTCCGTTTTTATGGTTAAATCGTATTTTATTCCGTTTATTATGTCCGCTAGTTTTTTCGCTCTAATCCTGTGGTTTGCATGATTCGATCCTATATGTTGTGATTCCTCATTATCGCTATTTACCGTCCGCATTGATTCATGATTCGATTGTGCTTATTTATATGTGTTGATTTACGATCAATCTTGATGCATATCTAGTTGTCGCTAATTACGTAATTGTATTAATTGTCAATCGATCTCGAATGCATGATACGAATGAGCCTTGAGTCGTAGCTGAGATAGGATATTCGTAGGAAGCATATTCTTTGTGATCCGTTTGGAGTTGCTTGTTTTCACCTAGAGACGTAACAGTAATAGGGAAAACTAGTAATCTACAGCCGCTTTTGTCGTAACAGAAATTGTCGGTTATATATGTGATCTTCCATCTTGTCTGGATTAAAATTGGTTAATAGGAACAGGATAAACATACGTTGTGGATAGGATTAATGCATCCCTAGGGTTAGTCGTCCTTCTCTGTTTTTAACATCCGAGTGTTTATTGCTTTATTTTATTTTCTGTTTTGTTGTCTCTGCTTTGGATTGAAGTCCGAAGCCCTAAAATCTTACCAAACCTTTTATGTTGCTTGGATAATGATGAATCCTTGTTGAGTTAGCTTCAGTTTTCGATTACAATCCCATGGATACGATATCGCTACCCTATACTTACACCTTTTCATGTTAGAAAAGTGAGCGATCATAAGCACAAGGCCTTTTCAAGCAAAACCCTTGTGTCTTACTGTGAAGTAGGCAGTACAATATTCGTAAAGTAAAAATGTTTTCGGCAATGTGTCAACTGAGTGCAAATTTTTGTACTCAGCCCTGCATGTTTGTTTTCAAATGTGCAGGTTGAGCAGGTGAAGGAACAGAGTGGAGTTGAGCGGAGTTCTTTGTCAACTTGATTATGGAATATCTTTTGGTTCGCCTTGAGAATGCATCTTCATATACATGTCTCACACGTTTATTCCGCTGCCAAAACTCTTGAGATTCTGTTATATTCTGTTTCTATGTTAAGCTTTGTAAAAGCTACTGTTTTGTTGAACCTTTGAAACCATCTTATATATATATAAGCTATTTTGCTCCGTCATGATTTTCGTTTCTGTTGGAACATCTATATTCTCTCCGTAGGTGAAATGAGTTGAAACCCTTATTCTTTCATATTCACTTGAACCGAACCCCAAGTCACGGTCCGGTAAGGATAAGCCAAACCGGGCTGTGACAGAGTGGTATCGAGGCGCTTCGTTTGCTTTGAACCAAAAATATTCTTTCTATCCAAAGTCTGGCTTGAATCACTAGACTTTCTATGAAGTAAATCATCACCGCTCAACGCTCCTGTTCATCACGCTCAACCAGCAAGGAAAAGTGGTTTCTAATAAAAAGGTATGTGTTAAATTTTTTTTGAAAAGTATGTTACAGTTTTGAAAGTATTTGTGAAAAATGTTTTTAAAATGGACATGCCGTTAAGTGAGTAGTTTTGAATTGTGATAATTCATGGGACAAACGAGTGGTTTGTCTGAAGAAGTTTGAGTTCATACCCGGTTGGTATGTGATTTTGTTGTGATGAATTTGAAAGAAATTAAAGCTTATACCCGGTTGGTATATGAGTATTGATAATGGACATATATAGAGTTATATGTCAGTGAAGTATGTTTATGAAACGAGGTTGAATTATGAAATTGTTTTGATTTTCAAAAAGAATGTAGATAAGCTCTAAGTTTCACGAAGAACTTAGACTGAACGAAAGCATAAGAAAATCTCTTCTATGTATAACGTAGTGTTTGATGAAACACAAGAACTTGAGAACCTAGAACGCTTTTAGGTTCGATTTGACGAATGTAAATTGGAAAGCTACGAAGGAATGGAGGCTTCAACGAACGAATGTCACTCACAACGTAGGGCACAGTTTCTTCACTTGAGATTCTACGCGACGTAATCAACTGTTGCTTACGCGAATTAACTTTGAACGATAGAGGAACTTGGGTATTAGAATGATAAATGAAAAATAAGACAAGTGCTTACGAGCTTATATTGAAGAATGTTCACAAACTTTGTGTTTTGAGAAGTTTAGTTCTTTAAGAAAGTCCCGATAATTTAAGTCCCCCTATTGCTTATAAGTTTAAGCATGCACTTACTTAGAACTATCCGTATTTAGATGGCGTGAATGGGAATGATGATGGCAAGAATCGAGTTTTTCAAGAGTATAAGTAGAGTTGAGATGTATAATTGTTAACCCTTATAGTTAATGATGACCTATTCCGAGTTACAAGGTTTCAATTTTATTCATTACCCAAGTTCTCATCATCGAGTTTGACTCTACGACCTAGTTTCAATTGAGATCTCATTTGAGTTCTCACTTTTCCTGAAAGAAGTTTATAACCGAAAGTTTATAAAGACATCCTTTGAAACCAAGCCTTCATGTGACTGAGAAGTAATTGTGACGGGTCTGATCAGCCCATATGACCAAAGAGCTCTCAGTAGTCGTCATTCTGGTCTTCGGACCCTATTATCCAATTATTCATTTCAAAGAACATATTTGTTCAAACTTCAAAAGTGTTCATCTCAAATTATGAACCCGCACTCTTATAAAGTGTCATTATAAATTTCTCCAACTTGAAGCAAAGAAGTATGAATTAGATTAACTTACCATCTATAAGAAACGATAGATTTGACGTGAACGATTAGTTAGAAATCTTGAGTCATAAGATGCTATGAAGATTGGAACACGAGAATGTTAGATCTAAGGACTTGAAGAAAAGAAATAAGTCGATATAAGGATATACGACGATAAATGTATACGAGGCAACAACGTTGGAAAGACAATCACGTGATGTGGAGAAAGAATCAAGAACGTTACAAGAGTACGTAAATTTCGAGGACCAAATTTCTTTAAGGGGGGTAGAATGTAATACCCCGAATTTCTGGGCTTAAAAATTTCGAAAATAAAGAAGGAACAGTACGATAGAAACGAGTATGAAAGTGAACGTCGGTAATTGTCGATTTTGAATAAATCAAAATTTCTCTTGAAATTTTGAACGAAATAAATTTTTAAATATATTTTTAAGTATATTTAGGATATTATTTGCACTAAGGAAGAAAAAGAAATATTTTTCCTTATTTAATAGTGATTTCAAAAATTTAAAGTATAATGAATTAATTTGTGATTTATTATGTGATCACTTGATTTTATGTGATGAGTTTTCATGTTTATCTTATATTATATGATAAGATAATTATCTTTAACACCCAAGCATGAGGTGTAAGTGATAAGGTTGAAAATGACATTAGAGATAAGATAAGCTTGTTAAGATATTTTATTAAAAGATAAGATAAGATCATGATGGACTTAGAGATAATGTTTATCTCTTAGAAATGTGTAGAAATGTGATAAATAACATAGGAGATAATATTTTGGACTTTAGCATCTATAATTTTCGAAAATCTTGTGTTATTTTATGTAGTTTTCGAAAATTACCATTTATTGTGATAATTGTACTAAATAATTTATTTAATTATATAATTGATAAATATCATGATTCTAAATCAATTTTATCTCCTAGAAATTATGAAAATTTCGAAATTAATAAATTATAGAAAGAATAGGATTTTATAAAAATAAAATCCTAAGAAACCCTAATGTTCGAAAAAATTGGGAAATAGCTTAGAAATGTTCCAAAATTTATTTTATGATATAATATCATTATATTTATGTAATTAATCATAAAATAATATTGGTTATGAAAAGGATAATAGTTTGATAATTTATCCGTAATTTTAAATTATTTGCCGATAACTTTACATTAGTACATAGAAATGACCTTAATTAATTTTCCTATGATTTATTTTATCATCTAAGATTATTATTATATCATATAGTTATTAATTGGAGGAAATTAAAATATTTAGTATATATTTATAGAGGGTCTAAATATTTGACCTTTTAGTGTGAATATGATGAAAAATATCAAGCTTTAATTAATAAGCTGCCATAATTAAAAAGATATGATAAGATAAGATAAGATATGATAAGATTTGATAAGATAAGATAAGATATGATAAGATTTGATAAGATAAGATATTTTATGAAATAATGATTAAACCCACTTTATAAATCCTATAAATAGGAGGTTACCTCCCATAACCTCATAACCGAAAATAAGTGGGAAATAAGAGAAAAAATAGAGGAAAGGATAAATAGTGTTCTTCAAGTACTCTTGATCATAGAGAGAAATACGTCGCCAACGCCGATCAAATCCGATAAAAGGTTAGAATTTATGTTATAAGCTTCATTGTTCATGTAAATTTCGAAAATTATGTGACTAAGGCTAATATGTTTAGATATTGTATTTATATGATGTTATTAAGCATGTAGTATAATTATATCACAAAATCAATCATGATATCAAATTCTATATATGGACCGAAAACTTGAAGGTATGATATGTTGATTATTATGATTTGTAATTGGTGATTTAAGCATGGAATCATGATCTAGGGTATTAATTATGCTTATATGATTTTATGTAGAATTTTTGGAAAACTTTAGTATACAAGTCTATGAATTTCGAAAATTATAGAACATGATATTATGATGAGATATAATCCATATTTGAGTGTTATCATAGCATATTGATAGTGTAGATTCACAAAATAGTGTTGTATGAATTTATTGGATTTGTTAAAAATTTATTGGACCTAAGCCCAAATTTTCAAAAGTGACTTAGGAAGATTAAATTCAATACTTCACAATAAATAAAAATTATGTTATAGTAAGGATGCTTATAGATGAGTATGTGTTATGTGATTTTATTGAATTTTGGAAATTATTTGCTTAGTTTAATTAGGGTTTTCAAAACTATAGGTTATAAGTATTAATATTATAATTTTATGAGATATAATTGCATAATATGATCAAAATGATGTTTTAAACATATTATGATTTTATGGAATTTTAGAACAAGAATTGCACATAAAATAATAGAATTACATAAAAGGAATTAAAAGTCAAAATGTTGACTTTAGTCAAAATTGTTGACTAAATATCACCAAGTCAAAATAGTTGACCAAAACGTTGACCAAGGTCAAATCGCACGAAATTCGATAAACGCGATCTATGTGACGTAGTACGTTTAAGTAACAATGTGACTTACATTACGTAAGTACATTAAAACGTACATTATATGCTAAAGAGATGGAATATCTCTTATATGTTGAATAATTTCATAATCGACATCATTTTGATTAGGAAACGTCATATAAGTCCACGCGTTAGCCTTTATTTAATGCATAGGGCGTTATAGACGATGTTCGTCTCTATCGAAAGGTATAGCGATGTACTAAACCTCATTTCTCACATTGAAAAGGGTCCCGCTCGAGGAGAAAAGACGATAATTAATTACTAGTGACGTAGGAACTTTAAGTTCCCGAGGTGGGCTTTCTTACCAAAACCCTTTATGAGCTTTCTTGAAAATGATTTTTACAAAAGTATACTTTCTTCGCTTTTTCCGCAATGATAAAGTACGATATTGTCTCGCCAAAATATTTTATGTTTTGTATATGTCCATTCGGGTTGCACAGGGCAACAGGAAAAGTATTAATTCGGATCCTGTTTGGAGGTGAAGGGGAATCCGGCTTAGGGTTGTGTACACTTGACCAATCGCGGTTGCGATCATTGTTTTAGCCTCACGAATCGCGGTTGCGATCATTCGTGCGTCCGGGTGAAGGAGGCCTCTCCCTACTCGTTAATCCATATGCCGACTGGAATATACGTTGTAATGTGAAAATGCCCGCCGCGGAAGTCTTGAGAAAATGAAAATGTATTTAGTAAGCACAAGGCCTTTTCAAACAAAACCCTTGTGTCTTACTGTGAAGTAGGCAGTACAATATTCGTAAAGTAAAAATGTTTTCGGCAATGTGTCCACTGAGTGCAAATTTTTGTACTCAGCCCTGCATGTTTGTTTTTAAATGTGCAGGTTGAGCAGGTGATGGAACAGAGCGGAGTTGAGCGGAGTTCTTTGTCAACTTGAGTATGAAATATCTTTTGGTTCGCCTTGAGAATGCATCTTCATATGCATGTCTCACACGTTTATTCCGCTGCCAAAACTCTTGAGATTCTGTTATATTCTGTTTTTATGTTAAGCTTTGTAAAAGCTACTGTTTTGTTGAACCTTTGAAACCATCTTATATATATATAAGCTATTTTGCTCTGTCATGATTTCGTTTACATTGGAACATCTATATTCTCTTCAGAGGTGAAATGAGTTGAAACCCTTATTCTTTCATATTCCTCGAACCGAACCCCAAGTCACGGTCCGGTAAGGATAAGCCAAACCGGGCTGTGACAGGTTATAAAACTTATCCCCATATTATTTTGATTATATGTAAAGTTACCCATGAATTTATATATAAAAGTCTCGCATGACACAATTTATATTAACATCAAAATATTTTACTATTTATAAAATTTAATGTGTCGAATTGTTTATTTTTCCGCCCTCTCCATTATAAAATTTTGAAATCGCCCGTGCGCACACCTATTCACCTTTTGCTACTAAGAATGTTATGTGACTTCAAATTGTCGTAGGAAAGGGAAATCATGCTCGTCTGTTAACATCTTTGTTAGTTTGTACCTGTCATATTCAATTGTCACGGTAACAATTTAATAGAAAGGACATAGCGTAACTTACAAAAATTAATAACGATAAATTTGAGATAAAAGGTGACATTAGTGTGCGACTAAATAAGTAGGGGTGTAATCGAACCGAGCCGAGCCTAACACTATCGTGCTCAAGCTTGATTTGTTTAGTATCGAGTCGAGTCTCGAGTTTTATTTATTGAATATTTCGAGCTCATGAGCTTATTCGAGCTTTAATCGAATTCAAACATACTTTCTAAATTTAGATATCTGTTTAGAATATTAATTATTTTATTTTAAAACTAAATTATTTTATCTATAGTAACACAATATATTTATTTATTTCTTATAACAAATAAAAGTAGTTAGAGATTTAACACAACAATTATTAATTATAGAAAGAAAATAATTGTATCTAGTTAATAATTTTATATTTTCAAGTCAAATCAGTTAACGAACTTGTTCACGAGCTAACGAGCCGAATACTATCATGCTCAAGCTTGGTTTGTTTAGCTAACGAGCTTCACTAAACAAACTCGAACGAACTTTTGTCGAGCCGAGCTCCGAATAACTCACGAATAGTTTGGATCATTTACATCCCTAGATTTAGGGATAAGATCCAGTGTTCTACAATTTTGTTTGTTTCATTGTAACTCACTTATATATATTATTTTAATAATATTTTTTATTAAAAAAATTATTATAATTTTTCAATCATATTTAACTTTTATTTCAAACAATTAAAATTTTAAAAATATATAAATCTTAACTTTGAAGTTATCAACCCTAATAATAAATTATTAGTAATTATTAACTAATAAAAGTATAACTAAATGATAAAAAAACAATTATATGTTGTAATTGGATGGAACAAACCCTAGTTAATAATTACAATATTAAATTAAAGTATACAAAATTGAAGTTGAAGAAGATGAAAAAGAACCATGAAAATTGCAAGTTTGACACCAATGATGAGGAACTGAATCTCAATCCAACCAATAAAGCAGATATTGGCAAGTAAATAAGTAAATTATTCAGTTAAACCCTTTATAATAGTAAATATATAGATTATTCAGTTACACATTTATACGACATGACATATGAGTTTCAAATTAACTAAATTACTCAAAATTAGGTTATACAAAATATGTATGGAGTTAAATTCAAAAATTCATCATGAACATTGAACAATAATCTCTTGACCCTAAATCCAAAAATTCATCATCAACGTTGAACAGCGTTATACAGTATAGCACATCGAGATGAAGCTGTGGAAGTTTTGGCACTTCTGTCGTAATATTTCTTAGTTATTTAAACTTTATTTCGTGATAATATTTATGAGAATATAATAATTGAACTTTAATAAATGAGAGTCATCATCTCATTCCATTATTGATATCCTCTAATAAATTAAGTAGGGTCACTAGTTTTAGTTGTCTAACTAGTAAAATACTTTTTTTTTCTTTTTCTTTTTGAAAGTATATTATTATCCTTATTAAATGAATATTTATGTTCAATTTAATTTCAAACTTAAGTCACGGTGGAGCCACAAAATATGGATGGCTTACTTGATTCTTGTTTGAGCCTATAAGAAACCCTAATTAAATTGAGATTTTTTATAATAACAAAGTCCAAAATAAGTCCAATTTTTTAATACAAACAAAATGGCTAAAAAACAAGCAAGAAATATGGCTTTATGTCTGCTCAATAATATATCTGTCTTCACATGTGATATTACAAGAATACCCTCCTCCTACACGTACAATTTCGTCTTGGTTTCGTTTGTATGAAAGCAACATTAAACTATATATACACATATATAATATCTTCTGTTCTTCTACAACAAATTTTATTTTATTATCTTCACAAGAATTAATTAATGCGTTCAACGACAGTTGAATATCGATCTCCAAGTTTATTTTACTATGTCACTTATCTATTTAATACAGTTAGTTTGATTGATTTCACGTAAGATCGAATAAAAGTATTTAATTAATTACAAGATTTCAGGATTCCATGTCAAAAAAATAAAGATAAAAGTTAACATTCGCTCATGGGCGGATTAAAGTGGGCTTTGAACCGGGCTCCAACCCAATAAAAATCTCAAACGTTTTCTTAAATTCATGTATTATATTAAGTCGAACTTAGCCTAGTCTAAAATAATCAAAAAACTAAAATAAAATTATTATTTGTTGAATTGTTTTCGCCCAGTGTGACCTTAGATTCTACAACTTATTTGAAATCATTTAATATAATGATATTTGCAAGCTTGCAAAGAAATTACATCTTGAAGATTTCACTAACCAAAATATTGTTTTAATAAAATATGTGTTCAGACATTATAAGCATAATGTGATAGTGATACAAGAGTTTCAAGTTTCTATACTTATTGAATTGAATCAACTACTTGCTAAGAGTGAAATATCGAAGGTTTTGGGTTATGTTGAATAGACTAATTAATTCATCTAATTTTGATGTAGCTTGTTACTACTGCTACAACTGAACAAGCATTTTCCGCGATAAAATACGTGAAGACGACACTTCGTAACAAGACGGTGGATGATTTATCTGAAGATTCGCCAGTGCTTTATATTAAAAGATATTTTATTAAAGATATTATTGATAACTTTTATTAATTGAAGTCTCACAATGCATAACTTATAGGAAAACCATTATCAAATTCTGGATCCATCCATTATCCCATTATCAAATTTTGGATCCATCCTTATTCACTCGATAAAAACCATTTCTTTGTAGGTGACATTTTGTCACTCAAGTTATAAATATTTATTTAGAGGATTAAATAAAAAATAATCGTGATATGTCCGAAGACCAAGCTTTCTTTTCGTTGTTATTATTATTATTATTATTATTTGCAAAAATCACATATTTTCGATGTACTCACCTTTTCTTTTACGCAAAATTTCTCCAACATTTTAAGTTAATTATATCCCCCCCCCCCCCCGAACCCACCCACCTCCACCAAGAATATATAATTGACCTGAAATAGTGCTAAAAAATGTAAACATATATATTTTTTTGGTAGTGCTAAAATGTAAATATATACTTTTTTTGGTAGTGCATAGTACTGATTTAAAGTCCACGTGATTAAGATATCCGTACTTAGACAACTAAATTCTGCCTCCCATAAAGTCCAAGAATTCCATTAATGCGTTTGGCTCATAATGAATTTTTGCTTCTAAATTATTGCTCAACTTTCTTCTTCTTCTGTTCCTTGTCTTTTTTTTTTTTTAATAAGCTTTTCTAATCGGGCTGTATTTTCTAAACTGATTTTATCTTATTGATAAAAGAATATATTGGCCTAAATGAAACAATAGAATATATCAATTTGCAAAAGTAATTTTACGAAATATAATTATTTTCAGTTTCATCCGTGTACGCAATCAACTTTTCCCCCATAAATATATACAAAACCAAAGTGATGCATCACCGTAGATTTTTGTGATCTAATGACTAGAAATGATTCTCACTTTAAATAAGGTTTTTATTTGAACCTACTCTTATATATATATATACACCATCCCCTATATATATAGATATGTTCGTGTGCCGATATTTTATATCAATATATATATCATCCCCTATGTATACATATATATGTACGTGTGCCGACATTTTATATCAATATAGCAAGTGGACTGTAGAAATACAAAAAAAAAATAGCGCACATGAGAATGAAATTGGACTTTTTAATTGGTCTTTGATGGTCCCAGATTAGGGTATAGACTCCATTAATTTCAACAAACTTTATAAAAAACTTTTTTTAAGCCGCAAATTCTGAAAAAAAAAACAGCTCATAATTATTAGGGCAAGATTCTCCAAATTAAATGAGAACTAATTTAGTGGCCTATGCTTTTTTGCTCCCCTGAGAAAGATACAGGACTGAAAACGAGTAGTCACAAGGATTGTGTGTCAAAGAATCTATCTTTAATGTAGTAGTTGATTGGTCAAATCGTATAAAAAATCCGTTTTATTAAATGTAAAATATATTTTTTAGGCATTGGCGTTTTTATACATAAAAATCAAAATCTAACCCATATCCCTGATTTTTAGTTTCAAAAGTTAAACAGTCTCGACTATTCGGTCAATCATATTGTTAAGATAGTTCCGATACAATATTGAACGAAGTAAATTGAATTATATATATGCATTTCATCTACGCATATATATGTACAAAATATGAATTATTTTCATTCCTCCAATCATGAAGATATACAGTAAATTCATCTCTTTATTGAATGAACTCAAACATCTAGGTTCGAATCATATGAAATACGAAATTATATATTTTTTAATTAAAATACTTTCACAACAAATTCAAACGATTTCATAAATTCGTATGATTTTAACAATAACCACTCTCATTGTATCCATTATATGACTACTTCAATGCATTCTTTCGATCTTTTACCGATTTCATCGGGTCAATTGAAGTTTAAAGTTAATATATAATTGGACCGGTAAAAAGACTAGCTTGCTATTGATTCCGTCGAACCCGTTGGTTCGGTCCCAATTACAAAATATTAATTTCATTTATTGTTTAGTTTGTTAACTTTACCAAATTATCAATTATCACTGATTTGTTTTCACTATACGGATATTAATTAAATATTAGGGCACGCTACCTACTGTAAATTGATATTTATTTCCAAGCCACGAAACATTTTCAAGTAACTAGCTTAAGTTGCAAAAGGAAATTATCAATTTACATTAGCATTTTAAGCTTTGCAACAATCCAATGAATTATCAATTTAGGCAGTATGCCCACAAAAATCATTATATTTCACAAAATGAAAAGAATGTATCCAGAAATATGGGGAATGGAAAACAAAACTATTAAAGACACTAGTATTACTTCATCAAATTTAATATTAACCAACTGTTTCAGTTTTACGAGTGACGTATACTTTTTCATCTTATATAAATGTAAGTAGGACCCTAAATAAAATTGCAGGATGTGTCATTATTTGCTAGTCATCAACAAAACAAAAATCCTTAATTTATAGCAATGACAAATTGGGAGCAGTCTCACATCATTTGAGATTATAGATTCGAAAACTAAGTGAGAATAAACGATGAGCTGAATTTCTCGAATTCAAGGTCAAAATGAACTCAAAGATGGGAGCTATGGCCCCGCAATTTCATTGAGATCGTACAATGAAATAAGAATTTTCAGCAGGAATAAACAAATTTTACTTGTCAGCAGATGACTGTTAACAAACTATCTCTGCTTTACTCCCGTTTTAGACATTCTCTCCCTAGGGCTTATGGAACACAACTACCATATAATTTAGAATCTGAAAGCTGGATCGACATCCATAGCCCAGGCGAATTTCGCCAGTAGAGACTTGTTAAAAATCTGCACCACACGAACCGAAACCCAAAATTATTGACGACAGAGGGAAGAGAAATAGCTCAATGTCAGCGACACTCACCTTCTCGATAGGAACTTCATGGCGTTTGCACCATGCAACGGTGATCCTAGGATCGAGATAGTTGATCTTTGACGTACCCAATGCCACAGTTTTTAGATCCTCTTTTGTATCCTTGTCTCTTTCCATTTTTTCAATCTTTACAGTGGTTTGAGATATCTTTTTCTCCAATCTGCACAACAGTAACGCTATAAGCTACATGTAAATACTACTAGTCTGCATAGCCACCCACCAATTTACTTACGAATCAGGATTTAAATTCCTCTTCGACTTCCCATCAGCACCCTTCAAAGGGGGCTTCCCCTTTTTGGCCCTAGCCAAATCTGTCCGCAACTCTTCCAAAACACCCTGAAAGAAGTTTAAAGAGTAAGCCGCGCTAGCAATTGAATAGAAAATAAATCTGGGCTTGTACCCGAAAACAGAACAGGAAAAAACAGAAAAGGAAGAAGAAAATATCCAAACACAGGAATTAAACAAATGTAAAATGAAGGTACAACATCAGTCACCAAAAACAGAGTCCATGTGGTCTCATCAGATCTCCTGACTCCTGAGTATAAACTAAGAAAAAAGCCTCTCCTCTCCAGAAATGCATATCCTCAAATCCACTACTATTTTTTTCATTCACCGTTGTTGCTGGTAAATAGATTGAGGACATTACCTTTAGTTCGTCTATCTTTTCATTCAAGCGCGTCATCTGAGCACTGTGGGACTTTGAGACAGTACGTTGATGATTACAAATGATGGCAACCTAAATAAGAAAAATGTAGAGAATTAGACATTAAAATAAAAGTTATCAGAAATAGAGATCATCAGAATTGACAGCCTTGCCTCCTTGTTTGCATGCTGATAAACAACAATTTTCTCAGCAACTTCCCCACCTTTTGTCTCCCTGCTCAACTGTATGAAAGGGATCCAAGTATTAGCATAAATTATCAAGAGCGAATTCAATATTAACAAGCATAGGCTGAGGTGTCATGACACTTGAAACCAAGAAGAACTATTTTCATAAACATGAGGGGCATCAGCTTTATGTATCAAATACTATATACTTTGCGCATGTTAAACAACAAGACAAGGCTATATGACTAAAAAAAATTTAAGATAGCTCATATAAATCAATCATCGTATTTATTCATAACCAGCTTCGGGTAAAAGTACAAGCTGGTATCAGATTTGAAAGAAATATAGGAGCGGTTAATACTACTCTGCTAAACCTCCAATAAACAACAAAAATAGACACCATAGCTTCTAAGGTGTTGCTATTGTTTTTTTGGAAAATTCTTGGCTAGAACTCAAAATGACTATATCATTTAAAGTTCTTCATAAACATGAGGGCATCAGCTTGTATCAAATACTATATACTTTGCATTTTATATGACTAAAAAATTTAAGACAGCTCATATAAATCAATCATCGGCTAGAACTCAAAATGACTATATCATTTAAAGTTCTTAAAATAGATGATTTAGTACAATATTTTCTTTTAGGGCACTCGAAAGAATGGCTACCTAAATGCCCTTATTGCACCTAAGACCCATTCCCATCCCCGCATCAATAATACTTATTAATGAACATACATTCCAGACAGAGAAGCCTCAAATTGCATCTTACCATGTCATCCAATGTAATAGATGCATTGTATGTACGGAAGACCTTAGCAGTGAGACCAGGCATCAATTCCTTTAGATGAGCATTCAGTTTACTAGTATCAAGTTTGTCAAATATATCATCTCCGCCTTTTTTTCCTGGTCATAATACAATATACATGTAAATATACACCAATAAAAAACCAGAGTGACATGCACATTATTATAGTGGATCAGTTACTGACTATTTCGAAATTCTTGGATTGCCCTGAACACAGCAACTTCAACCTCAACTTCATTTTGATACCTTATAGAATCTTTACCAAGGAAATCAAACTGCACATAGGGAACTGTAATTTGTTAATTCAACTTAAAACTTGAGGTTGAGTATAGAGCATTGCAGGGATAAAGTATCATCTTGCTTTCGATACCTCAACTTCTTGAAGTAATTTAAAGGAGATGAAGTTCATCTTTTTGTATTCATTTTTCGACGGCAGTCATCAAACTAGTGAATCCAATCAAGGAGACTGTGTAGCAAAGTGAATATGAAATAGTTATATCAAACATGAAATCACTGGACCTTCAATATATTTGGAGGCACTGGTTCCACATTTTCAACTTTTAACGTACAGCAACCTACTGTATCAGCTTCATCATCATCCTACAACATGAAAAAGATTTTAAAAGTTGCATAATCCTGAATAAGCATGAGAGATATTTAAAAATCAGAGAAAATATTGCACATTATAGATACATGAAAACAATACCAGAAAATCTAGAATGATAAAACACAAAAAAACTCCACCTTATACCTTCTCATTGCCTGCCCTAAGAGCCAGTTTGTCAATAAGATATGTTGCTACTGCTATCTGCTTCTTAGTAGGATCTTTGCTTGTAAAGTCCTTAGTATATGCTGCGCGGATACCTTGTATGTAGTCCTTCACTCAAACAACACAACATGCAAATAATTAGTATACCATCTTCACAGCCAATACAAATGACAGGTAAGAGAATTGGAGTTTGAGTATGTCTCAATTACCTTTAATAGCCTGGCTTTCTCATACTTCTCTTTGTCGCTTTGTCCTTTCAAGGTACTACTTGCGGCAAGAAATACATATTTGAATTCCTTTGGGTTAATGGGATCATTCCAAAAAGCCAACCATGTCACTGTGTTGTCATGCCTTATTTCTTTCCAGCTGCCACTCACAAAGTTCGAAGAGTATTAATTTTGGAGAAGTTTACATTTGAAGAAAAAAACTGTTCATTCTTTATAGTTTTTCGAGAAAAATGAGTCATCAGCTGAACCTTTGGCCAGGGATAGGACACTCGGGAATTGGAGCATCCTTTCCAATATTGATAGTGATGTCACTTGGGCGAATTCGTTTTTTCAGCTTCCCCATCTGTATTGACCATCAATAATTTTCAATCAGTCAAAGCTTTAATTTTAAGGCTAACAATAATGCTTTACTGAGAAGGAAAAAATTTGTGCACCTTTGGGTGCTCGCCCCGGCCACGGAACAATCCAGGCGGTTCAACTCTGAAGTTTCCAACCTGTAAATGGCACATCAAATAAGCTTCCTATGGAAAGATGAGCACAGAATGGCAGTAAATCAATCATGTCAAAAATTTAGACCCAGAGAACTAATTTAACAATGATTGACTTCCCAAAGAACATGATAAAAGTTTCAGAAACTGCATTTGTAAATTTTAATTCCAAAAGACAGACCAACTTTAATTCCAAGGAATAGCTATACTTGTGTTATCCAGGGAGAGATAAGCAATAGCTAGGGCAATAACTTCGAAGTTTCTCATTCCAACTGAAGCTCAAAAGTGAAAGGGTAAGAAATAATCACGATGCTCCTCTCCAGTCAACATGATTTCATGGGTTGCGAAGCAATTATATAGAAAGTTGAGGAAAAAGAACAAGCATAGATCAAGATGGCAATTATACCTTCTCTTTCACGCCATCAACAACGGCCCACATATATTTTTCCTCTTGCTTCAGTTTCTCCTCTTTCAGAGCTTTCTTGTCCTGCCCAGTGAAAAAGCAAGAGGAAATGAACAAGACATGTCCATATGACGAGGTGAGTAATTTACATTTCAGCAACACATAGAGCCCTAATGCAGGAAACTTATCCACATGATTAATATCTTTTTCTTTTTTTGTTTCGGTAAACGCATTAATTAGATTCTCAGGTTTCATGATTTCTGGTCATAATATTATACACTGAAAAATTGCCTGATAAACAAAGTGACACTCAACAGAATGAGACTGCTAACACATGATCAAGATGAGACACCACATCACTTACAGTGCCAAGTTAGTTGCAAATCAATATTCTTCACCACAAATGGTCACATTTACTACATGCTGAAAACTGAAACCTAGCAGAAATCACTTATGTTATCCTGAGCTTATGTATGGAAAGCAACACAAAGCTACATCATGTTGAAATCTTGACCAGAAAGACTCGGCCATTCTTTCAGTAAAATATTGACCAACAAATATCTTCATTTAAAGTAGCCTCAACTTCAAAAAAAAGGGATCAAGAACTTAAAATGATCATGTACAGTTTCATCTTGCTTCAAATATGCTATTTTCTTTTATGTTGGGAAAGAAATGTTTATAGACAGTTACACCCAGAAAGAGATACCATGTGAATATTCTGTTTGTGATTGCCAAGTTTATAGCACATTAAAAACAATTATCAAGAAACAAATAAAGCATAGAATTAGGTAGGCTCAATATTGACAATATAACATAACAGAAGTCGGCAAAATTTAAATGTAGCACACCTCCGTTGTCATCTGTTTCTTTTTCTCCTTTTCTTTTTGATGCCAATCATATATTGGAGTGAAATCACAGTGTTCTAAGCTCTGAATAATGTGATTTTTTCCCAAAATCTTCCGCCAGTCATCCATGAAGTTCTCTTTGAACTTAGGTTTATCCATGTACTCAGTATCAAGCATCACCGCGAACATTGTCGCCACCTGCAAATAAGAGAAATGAAGAGATTGATATAATTATTAGTAAAAGCAACTATACAGGTAACAATTAACAGGGGGGGCTTCATAAGAATAGACACACTAGCTAGGTGTTACAGAGAGAGAGAGAGAGAGCACCTCTTCCTGCTCTGGGGTTAAGTCAATGGGCTTCCCTTTATAGAGAATCTTCACACCATGAGGCTTGTATAGTGGCGGAAAAATCACACCATTGTGGATCAAAGTGGTCCACTTCTGCCCTTCACCAGAGCTAGGAGGAACCTTTGATGACTCGGAGTACTTTGAGTTTTTAATGATCTTTTTCGGTTTTTTATTGAACTTCTTGGTTATTGGATATGTAGGTTTAGTCATTTTTTTTACCAATGCCGATTTCTTCTCTGCAACGGCTGTTTTCTTTATTCTCTGTGATATGGGAACATGATCTTCATCATCTTCTTCCTTCATTTCAGCTTTAATGGACGATTCTTTATTTCTATGTAGTGTAGATGTCTCAGATAGTTTAGGCCTTTTTAAAGAAGATGCATCTGTAGGTTTTACACTATCTAAATTTCTTTTCTTCAAAACAGTTGAAGGTTTCCTCTCCAATGATGCTGAACCATTTTGTCCACATTCAGCTAACAGAGGTTTTTTCTCACCAGAAGAAGAAGATCTGTTGGTTGGATCCCCAGCAGCAGCCTTAACTCGAAACTTAGAAGACAAAGGTATTTCATCATCTGAATCTTCTGATTTGGGTATCTTTGACGTTTGACCAAAATTTGAAGCATTAGACCCTTTATTGGCATTGCTGGAGTTGAACGCTGATCTGCCAGCAAGGAGCTTAGCACTAAGTGGTTTATCGTCTTCAGAATCTTCTGATTCCTCCTTTGGTCCACTAGTGGATTCATTTAAAGCATTTTCACCTTTAATCTGACGCTTGGCAGAGTTTAACTCATCTGTCATTGAAGTGGAAGGTCTAGAATCCACCATGGCAGTCTTTACTGCCAATCCCTTAGTAGGAGAATTGGATAATTTTGGGCTCATCAGAGGAGATCTATCAGGAGGTGGCTTGGAAGCAGGAACCATCTTACTCCTTTCAACAAAGTTATTGCTTGATCGACCAGCATGGAGTCTAGCACTAAGTGGTTTATCATCTTCAGAATCTTCTGATTCCTCCTTTGGTCCACTAGTGGATTCATTCAAAGCATTTAAACCTTTAATCTGATGCTTGCCAGAGTTTAACTCATCTGTCATTGAAGTGGAAGGTCTAGAAACCATCATGGCAGACTTTACTGCCAATCCCTTGGTAGAAGAATTTGATAATTTTGGGTTCACCAGAGGAGATCTATCAGGAGGTGTCTTGGAAGCAGGGACCATCTTACTCCTTTGATTATTCTGACCATTATGTGGCCGTGCATTTGATGCTGGTCTCCCTAACTGTTGATCATGCTTCTGAGGTACTAATTTTTTAGTTTCCGAGTTTGATTGGTTTTGCTTTGAAGAAAAGCTACTCCTTTTGAAAACTAATGGTTCATCATCCTCATCCATATCATCCATTACCTTTTGCTTGTTACATGCCTCAACAGCCATCAGTGGCTATTACCTACAGATACACCAATGCTATTATAAACAACTATATAAAGCAATTCTCCAGTTCTTTTTATGTGCATTTTAATAAATATAAACAGGAACAATGGAAATAAGAATTGCATTGTTTATAATTAAACCTTTGAAGAAAGCGGTTCTAAGCTAAAACCATGAGTGAAGAATGCTAAATACAAGTTTAACCTCTAAAACTTAAAACACACAGATACATTGATTTAAGAAATAACTTATTTAACAAAATTGACTAAATATCCATGTTTCAGAAGGAAAAGGATATTTGCAAGCATCCAGCAATGACGAGATACATCAAACATTTGAACAAACAAATAAAAACACATATCCCTTCAGACTCAGTAGAGATAAACATTTAGTTTAGCACTTCAAAGCAGTTTGGTTTGCACCATATATCAAATTTATCTATAGTTATGCATGTTATGCATAAAATCAAGTCAACTAGTCACTAGTCTTGCTACAACATGGAATCGAGGACAGAAATTCAAATTCATACATACAAATCAAAATCTATACCTCCACTTCAGCACTAGCTTCATTCGTTATGATATAATGTGATATGAGTAAATGCATTCCCAAGTGAAGAATTAGCACTTAACACGAAAAAATTATCTCAAACATGTTTTCTCCAAAACCCCAACTTTGTTGATCCAGAACTGCCATCACCCACACCCAGCCCAAAATACTCAGTCTTCAAACCATTAAGGGAACATTTACTTTGGGTGATAGATTGGATTGACGATATATGTGTTTTGAGTTGCTGAAGGATTAGATGATAAATCCAGCTTAAAATTAATCAATCCATTAAAGAATGTGGGGAATTACCTATATTATTTCTATCTATACATCCCGTCACCCAAATTAAATACCCCCTAAGTGGATAAAGAGACCCCATGTGTGCTCTTAATTCATTATAAGCATACACACATCTCATTTTATATCAACTTTTCTTGACGAGGATAGAAGCCAACTCTAGGTTTGCAATCCATAATGACGGCCACTCGGTTAGGTTGAAAAAGGCTTCACATGATCAGCTAGTTACATGGGAGTAGGCATTTTCAGTTCATTGATTCTACATTAGCATGGGTGTTTAACATCCCCAATTTTAGCATTATGGTTTTTCCCTAATTAACAGAAACACGATACCTAGAAACTGATGGAAGTGCTATCACCTAGATTAACCAAAGCTGTTAATTTTCGACTAGAATCACCATTAAGCATCAGTTCTCTAAAACAAAAATGCAATTCAAGAAAAGAAACAATTTTATTAACTTTAATTCAGCTTTTACATCCCTAGCTCACCATCCAACAATAAATTACATGCATGTATACCATAACAATGACAATGATCCAAACGGAAATATCTACTCCTGAAGAATTTACCATGCGACAAAAACCCTAACGCCAAAATGACAAATAAGACTATATACCCGCAAAATTATTCTCATAAACAACATGACACGAATCAAATAGCTAGCTATTCAAACAAAACGAAGCACCCGGAGTGAACCAAAATTAAAAATTGAGCTTCTACCTTCCCCCTCTTCGTTGCCCCAATTCGGAGACGCCCAATCACTATTTTGTAACAGTATTCAAATTTTATCGAGAAGGGGCGCTTATTCTCGAGGCGCACGGGTTCTCAAAGAAAAAACGACGGCGGAGGAGAGGTGGCCACGGCGGCGGCGGCAAGAAGACTCCGGTGAACCGGAGTTCGAAAACAAGGGTATGCCGAATGAGAATATTGATGCAGCGTGAAGTGCATTAAGAGGCATATATTTCATCAATTTTTTTTCATTTTCCTATTTTGATTTGGGTTTGGTTTCCGGGTCCCGACCCATATAGTCCAATGGGTATACCGACTGAAGTCTGAGAAAATTCAAATATCATCCAACCATTTTCTTCAATTCCATAGAAATATAATTATATTGCTGACGTGCAAAATATGTTTTGCTATAATCTTAATCCGCAACCCCTATTTGACGTTCATGAGAACACAATATCTTTGTAATAATATTAAACGTCTATGTACTAACTTTTCAAAACAAATATTATCACGTATGATTTTCTTTGTTTCTCCTGTCCTTGAGATTCTAAGTTATGTTGGTGAAAATTCCATTCTTCAAAACATATTATGAATGTTTATCGGCAAATGACAGATTATTTGTTTGGTATGGTGCGTAATAAGGCATGATGTGTTTGATTAAGGTGTCTTTTACTATATAATAATAATATAGAATACTCCAACGTTTTCGATATTTTACACACGTATCCCAACGTAAGTATAATAGCAAATAAGATCATAATCGTTGCAGTTTTTTAACATCCATGTCCTAGTGACTGAAATCGAGCTTGTTTTGCTTATGTGGCACCCGAATTCGGGCCTTCTTACCTAGCTGGCAATATGAAATAAAAAAAAGAGAGAGAAAGTGACCAAAACCATGTCGTTTGCACCCATAATTAATCTAGATCTCTCCTTCTCATTTTCTCACCCCATCATCGTCGGGTTGTCTGCAACAGGAGCAAAGGCAAAAGAAACTAAAAATTACATGTCTCATGTCCTGATCAACTTCAAGTCTACCTCTCTTGATCAAGAATTTGCCCTCGGCCTCTACTGTGCTTGAGGTAGGGGCGGCAAATAAACTTCTCAGCAGAATAATTCTTGCATCAATTAAAATGTTGCAGATATACTGGCACATAATTTATGTCAATGAATAATCCTCATGAAGCTCAAAACTTTTATAATAAATTAACCAAGTCATTAACTTTATCAAAAATCAGAACTTGGCACCCAATAATAACAAAATGGCTCCCAAACAAATCACAAATATACACTGCATATGCTAGCAAGAAAAAAATAAAACCCACAAAAAGAATTAGCAACAACATTTCTAGGATGCGTCAAATCTTTTGGGGGAACCCTTAAATTGCAGCAACTATGTCTGTATGAAGAGAGAAGTGGTTTGAGAAATGGGATAGAGCGAGAAAATACATGAAGGTTAGATCTGGGTTCTGGGTTTTTGCATAAGAGTGAGAACTCCAGTGAGGAAATTATAATGGAGCAAAAAAAAGAAAAAAAAAAGAAAGAAAAGAAGGTCGAGCAAAAGAGACGAGAAGCAGAAAGAAAAAGTGACTTGCACACTTATCTTTTGATGAATAATTCAGTTGCTGCTAATTTAAAAGCTCTTGAATTATATGTTCTCGATATGCTAAGAAGTATATCTCTCATGTCCTTATCAACTTCAAGTCTATCTCCCTTGGTCAAGAACTTACTTCATCTATGTTGCGCCGGTGATGAGGACGACCTTGCCGGTGATATCTTCACTGAAGAGGGTGCCCAAGATGGAGAGGAAGAACTTGAAGATTTGGAAAGGCGGCAGGAAAAGCATGAGGGAGAAGTAGGTAAATGGGGAGGGGGCATGAGGTTAATGGAGAGCCCTTCTTTTTAATTAGAATTTTTGTTTTGTTTTTTTAATTTATACCATGTATGCATTTGACGTGGATTTCCAGCATGCTACGTAGGCACAATAGGCCGGATTCCAGTGGTCAGGACATTATTATGAACTCATTTGAAAGGTTATGGTCTGATTTGTTATTATGCTTACGTGGGACACAAACGTAAAAAGTCGCAAACGTTGGAGTGTAATATGATATTTACCCTATAATATATCAATATCATGTTTGAGAGGATTTGTGGAGGACAACTTTTATCACGCTTGTTTGGATCATCTGGTTTTCTAGTAATAGTTGGGTGTTTGGTGGGATAAAACCGACTACTAGAGGTGAGTATTGGTTAGATAGGTATGTGCACCAACACTGGCATCGGAGAAGCTAGAGGAGAGGAGATAAAAGCTGGAGACAATGGCGGCAACGTGCGTGAGTGGTTCGTCTAGGAGAATAAGAATAAGGAATTAAATTGAACCATAGTAGCGCAGGCAGTAGCTTAAGTGGATTAAAAAATATATATAAAAATTTTGTTGTCTGCACAATCGGTCGGTTCGCTCAATACAGATATCAGTGCTGAAAAATCGATGACCGACCAAATAGGTTCGGTTATAGTTTTTTTTAACCGAATCGAAACCCAACTCCCTGTTTGACCGACCGAATTCGACCGAAATCCATCGGTGCAGTATGGTTTATCAGTTTTGGTTCAGTTATGCTCACCCTACCGACTATGCATGGTATTAATGTGTTTGTTTAAGCGTTCGTCACTCAAAATCTTGGTCAAATTAGCTTCGAAACTTGACCACATATAATATATATATAAATATATCACGATTTCCAACAATCCCCACATGAGTGGAAATAGCCATATCGTGTATGAGACACAACTCGATCCTCAAGAGATGTTAAAATATTTGGACAAGTGGTTTATGGCCTTGAACCTTCTATAGTTAGTACCATCAGT
The DNA here is from genome assembly GCA_036937905.1 of Salvia rosmarinus. NCBI lineage: Eukaryota > Viridiplantae > Streptophyta > Magnoliopsida > Lamiales > Lamiaceae > Salvia > Salvia rosmarinus. The sequence continues at coordinate 53,745,077 of CM072821.1, read as the reverse complement.
ACAGGCGGATTAGTGGACACGATGCCTTGAACTATTCCCCACAACGTGCACCGAGACAATGATATTAACACTTTAACACCTCAACCTCATCCGTTCTCACGTTTTATTCCATTTGGCCATGGACATCCACTTTGGATTCATAAGTGTTTTGTTTGAAGCGGCCCCCCGCACACTTACATAGGTGATTCTTTGCAGTATCTTGCCATACTCAACCTCCTCGGTATCTTAGGAATCATTAAGAGTCGGCGACTCAACTTCACCACTAAGCAAGTTTTGACACTCATTTGCTTTCTAGGTAACGGACTAACGAGTGTTTACACACGAACTCCTATAGCTTAGTTCTCTCATTGACCAAGTTCTTGGGATCTCAGGTCATCATGGTTGGGTTACCACTATGATTGTTCTTAAGATGTGGATTTTAATCCCATTCCTCTAGCAACTTGATCATTTGATCCGGTTCGACCCTTTGATTAACGGATCGCGGATTATCTATTGACTTGACATAGTCGATTGATATAACCCCACTGAGATCAAATGCCTCACGGTATTATGTCGCCAAAGTATATGTCGAGACTTACCATTATACAAACCACTTTTACGCTTCCATAGCAGCTTGGCTATCACGGTGAATCATCACCGGTGGCGCGGTTTAGACCAACATGGAATATCTTCCAAAAATTACAGAGCCACTCGACTTCCTCCGACTTTATCCAAGCTATGAATTACGATTCCATGGTGGATCGGGCTATACCGTCTGTTTCTTGGATCTCCAAGAAGCACCTCCCGAATCGTGAACACGTACCCACTTGTAGAAAGTGAATCTTTCGTGTCGGATATCGATTGGCATCACGGTGCCCTTCATCTGGGGGATATCTCGTGAAATGCGACCCATGATTTTGAGTATACTTCAGTACCTTAAAACTCTCACTAGAGCCTTCGATGCTCCTTACTTGGATTGCTCGTGTAACACTCAATTTATTCACGGCAAGCTATGTCGGTCGGGTGCAATTTGTAAGATACATCAAACACCGATGACCTTAGCATAGTCTTCTTGCCCAGCAAGTTCACCCCGTTCTTACTCAGTGAACATTGAGCTCGATGGGGTCTTAGCGAACAAACTATCAAGCGCATTGAATTTCTTAAGCACTTTCTCGATGTAGTGAGATTGTGTCAAGACAATTCGATCGATCTTCTTAGAATCTTGATTCCAAGAATCACATCACTAAACCCATGTCCTTCATGTCAAAATTTCTATTTAACATCGCTTTTGTCATTAATGACTTGAGTATTACTACCCGTGATCAACATGTCATCTACATATAGACACACTATAACATAACCATTATCGGTGTTCTTAACGTGAACACATTTGTCACACTCGTTGATCTTGAAACCATTTGCCAACATTACATTGTCAAATTTCAGTGCCATTACAACGGTGCTTGTTTCAAACCATATAGAGACTTCACGAGTTTGCATACCTTACCCTCTTGACGGTACAACAAACCCTTGGGTTGCTCTATATATACCTCATCCTCGAGGTCACCATTCAAAAGCAGCCTTAACGTCCATTTGATGAATCTCAAGATTGTGCAAAGCGGCATTGCGAGCACCTAATAGACGTAATCCTCATCACCAGTGAATAGGTATCGAAGAAATCGTACCCTCTCTTTGTTTAAACCCTTTGACAACCAAACGGCCTTATACTTTTCAATTGATCCATCCGCTTGTACTTTCTTTTAAGGATCCATTTGCATCCTAAGGGCTTACAACCTTCGCAAATCAACGGCGCCCAGTGTGGTTTTGCGATATAGAATCAATCTCACTGAACGACCTCTGCTTGAGCATCCCGTCTGGCCGAGCATAGGCTACTTTGATCGGCGTTGGTTCTTCGTCCAACATGAGCGCAATATAGTCGGGACCAAAATCGCTGGCGTTCGACTCTCTTGCCTCGTCTCGGTTCCGACCCTGGATCGGACCTCGATCGCTTATGCGATATCGGTTCTTCCTCCGGAGGTTTAGAACTCAAGCTTCACCATCGACTCTATTGCTGGGCGGCTTCACTTTTATCCTTGTCTTCTGAGGATAAACACTTTCAAAGAATATACAATTCCTTGATTCATCGTCGTCCCCACGGTCATATCCGGTAACTCGACTGTGGATCAAACGATAAGCGTTGGCTGTTGATGCATACCCAATAAAGATACAATCATTGTTTTAGGTCCAATTGTAACTTTTTAGGAAGAGCACTCAACCTTAAACACCCCACACTTTGAGATATTTGTACGATGGCTTTCTTCCTTTCCATAACTCGTGAGGTGACATCCTTACTCTTTAGTGGAATTTTGTTCAAGATGTGGTTGGTGTCAAAACAGCTTCCCCCACAAGTTAAGGGCAACCTGAACTAATCAACAAAGCATTCATCATCTCCTTAAGTGTTCGATTTTCGTTCGACAGCGCCATTAGACCGAGGTGAATAAGGAGCTGTCGTTTGATGTATTATACCACTTTCGTTACATAATGCCTCGGGGCAGACTACATATTCTCCCCTCTATCACTTGAGCAGTCTTGTCGACAACTTAGTTGATTCTCGGCCGTTCTTGAAGTTTTAAAAGCTTCATAGCGCCGTCTTTACTTCTTAGAAGGTAAAGATAACAATATCTTGTCTGGTCATCAATAAGCGTGATGAAGTACTTTTACCACCTCTAGTTTGTACAAACTTTAAATCACACACATCGGTGTGAATAAGTTCTAGAGGCTTAGTGCTCCGTTCTACCGAATGAAGCGGTAACAGCCATTTGGCTTCCACACAAACCTCACATTTCGTTTGTGTATTAACTTCATTTAACTTTAGTAAATCTAAATTTACTAATCTTTTATTGCATTTAGATTAACATGTCCTAATCTACAATGCCATAAATCGAGCACTCGGTCAGTAAGAGGAAGTAGATGCATTTTCATTCATAACAATCTTGGGTACACGTAGCCACGGCCATTACATTCAATTTGAAAAGACCCCGGTGAGATACCCTACCAAGGAACTTCCCAAACTTAGTCAAGACAAACTTGTCCGACTCAAAACTAGTCTAAACCCTTGTTAACTAGAATCGAGCCCGACACTAAATTCTTACGAATGTCCGGGACATGCGGACACGTCCTTCAACGTGATCTCAATGCGGACGACATCTTGAGCACCACATCACCAACTCCGGCAACCTCGGATGAAGCTTGGTTCCCATGTTGAGCTTCCCTCAACAGCCTTGTAGGTGGAGAACGCATCTTTTAGGCGCGAGACATGCGCGATCGCGCCGATGTCGATGAACCATCCACCTTGATTCTCGGCGTGGTTGACTTCTTGGTCACCACAGCAGCAAGTCATCCTTGTCCCATTTTGAAGTCCTTCTCAACAACGTTGGTAACTTGCTTAGCCTTCTTCTTCTTAGGCTGACGACAGTCCTTACTCGTGTGGCCATGCTTGCCACAATTGTAACAATCCCCGTCAAACTTACGGGCAACCACCTTCCATTTGCCTTTGCCTTTGTCTTTGACATTGGGACGAACACGTTTGTTGGAGGGACCGCCTCTCTCCAACAGGTTGGCTCTAGCATCGATCAAGCCTTTCGCTTTTAAGTCTTGCTTCTTCACGTCAGACTCGATGCGCAGTTTGACAATCAAGTCTTCAAGTGTCATATCCTTTAGCTTGTGCTTAAGGTAGACCTTGAAGTCTCTCCACCCGGTAACTTCTCAATCAACATGGCGGCGACAAAGCCGTCCGAAGCAGTGTGCCCTTGCTTGAACATCGTGTACAATGAGTTGAAACTCTTGCACTTGGTCCGTGATCGGTCGGGAATCGACCATCTTGTAATCCAAATATTTGGCTACAATGAACTTCTTAGTACTGCGTCATCATTACGGTACTTCTTTTCTAGCACATCCACATACATTTGGATGTCGTTACAACAACATATACACTATACAAACTATCTTCTAAACTACCAGTATGAAGTTTTACAAAGATAGTCGCCCGGTCGCCAATTATCATATCTTTGCTCGGACGTGAAAGTCCGTCACTTGACCGGGCAGCGGGCTCATCTTCCACGAAGTTGGCGAAGCCCAGCGTCGTGAGTAGAATAACATCTTTGTTGCCATCTCTTGAAGTCGGATCCTCCAAACTTGGCGGCTTCTCGGCGGGCGCATCATCCTCGCGGTATGAGCAGTAGCGAGATCGATCAAAATCGGATCCACCAAGGCACCACTTGAAGTGTCTTTGAAACATGGAACTTCGAATGAGAACCACGGTGTTAGATCCCATGGATCCAACGATCGACCCAGCGAAAAGTGCGATCGTCGAACCACGGAACCACTAAAGTGGAACCAATTGTTGAACCACTAAAAGTGGAACCAACGATCGACCCAAAGGTCGATGGTTGACCGAAGGCATCAAACCAAACATGGTCGTAGCCATTGTGCGGTGGCGGCGGCGAAGCGTGGCGGCAAAGGCGGCGGCGGCGGCGGCGAGCAGTCGGTGGCGGTGCGATCGACATCTCAAGCAAGGTTCGAGTTTGAGCGTTTAAGTTAATTAATAGTCGAACTCCTTGGCAAGTGTTATCTCGTCTTGCGATTGTTGGAAAAATATGTCGAGCGATGCAATACTTGTCGGTATTACGACGAAAAGAAATGTAGAAGAAGATCAAACTAACAATGAACTTAAAACAAGAAATATGAAGAAAACTCGTAAACCGTATTCTAAATGCCGAGTCGAGGCCTCTTTCAAATAAGACGAGATACGCCCGGTAGTGCTCTCGGTTACGGCGTATCGTCTCCAAAGGTAAACAGCGTCTCGTGGGTGGCACCGCAAACCAACGAGCTCCGACGAAGCGGACGGAGGCGAGGGCGAGCTTGGACACTACTATGTATGCGAGGAGTGCTTTGAGAGAATGCAGAATGCTTTGCAGTGGGTTGCTTATGCTTGGGAGACATGTCCTATTTATAGGCGTCGTCCCCTCATGGGGAGCATCTTTGAGTCAACACCCGCATTGATGTCGGGTGTTACGAGTTATGTCATGGCGGTTTACGTGACAAGCGTGCCCATGTTTCCGCGAGCCGTCATGTCGAGCGTTCAAGCGATTCTGACGAATCTGGACAACGCGTGCATCCGGTTCATTGGGCGTATCCGGACGTCTCTTGAGTGCACTGCAGCGCCCAGCGGATTGGGCCACACGAGTTGGGCTCGGACCAACTCCATCTTTGGCTCGATCAAACATTGATCGAAAATATACGCAGGCGATGGGCCGCGAACCGGGCCCACGAAACAAGCCACAAACAAGCCCAAAATCCACGATCCACGGAACCGGGCGGGCGGGCGAACCCGAGCCCGAGCGAACCCGGCCGGGCGGCCGGGCTGGACCAGAGCTCGGGCCCGGCCGGCGTTGTGTGGGCTTTGACGACCATCAACTTGCACACATTATACTAAGTGTTCAATGAACCACTTATATAGACAATTAATGTATGTACATTAATCAATGTGGGATAAGGATTAATTAATCCATGCTTATCCCTTAAGCACATAACTTCATGTTTAAGTGACCAACTTTGATCCATTATTTCTCACTCACGGAAATCGGTTTGAGAATGTGAATACACCACGATCATCTACTCAAAGCGTGGTCGATCCTATGCCATTTAATTTCACAAAATTAAGCGTTCGTCACTCAAAATCTTGGTCAAAGTAGCTTCACGGAAACTTGACCACATATAATATATATATAAATATATCACGATTTCCAACAGTTTGTTCTTACTGCTATTTTTTTTAGGCTAATGCTATCGAAAAATAGATGGCAAAAATGGCTAACATCGTTAGGGATTTGTTTATTCTATTCAGTGTTCTCGATTGTTTGGCGGCCTCCTCCAAATGGATGGGTCAAGGCTAACTATAATGGCTCTATGCCTGGATCTCCTGGTTATTGGTTTGAAGCGAAACTTCTTGCTACATTTTTGCAATTGAGATTATTGTTGCACGTGGATTGATGTTGATTTGGCTACAAACATATTCAGTTTATATGGCTCATCTTTGTGAAGAGATTTGGAGGAGGTTCCATGGAGATTTAAAGCTCGTTAGAAGCAGGTTCTCAACCATCTTACTCATATGTACTATCGAGTTTCACATATTTATAGAGAGGGTAATATGGCGGTTGATGTTATGGTTAGCACTAGTGTGGAAAGTGGTATCTGGATTGGTATTCACGATTGCAATGTATTTCCTTTACACAAGATATTTATCTTCCTTTTAGTTTTAGAATGGTGTAATTAATAAACGACTACTTTTTCCTTTCGTATTTTTTCCAATGAGTTTTTGCCAAAGGATGTTCTAATGGGGCTCAGCCCATAAGGGATCAACATGTGATCTTCTAGGGTTTGTTAGGTTTTGTCTTGTTTTTCTTTCTCTTTCTAATAAAATTTCATCATTAAAATTATATATAGTTGACATTTGTTATAATTATAATTTATATTACGTATACCACTTAGGAAGTGGTATACATAATCACAAATCTGTATAATACTTTCTGGCTTTTGGTTTATAAAGGGACATGCATTTTATACAAAACAAGATATTAGGGTGTTATAGTTTTATTATATAACTTATATAAGAATTTTGAATAACATAATAGTATTAATGATATGAGATCTCTGAATCATTGAACAAAACCAACACATTAGACGAAGATGATTAATTGGTATCGGACGAGGAAGTCATCAAAAATGACAAGGAAAATATGGATATAAGTTTGCCTTGCTGATTAGCTATCAATTTTTTATTTTTTATTTTTGGATTCACGAGGAACCCGAAGCCGCTACCTTCGGTGAGTACTGGGTAAACCTCACGTTCCTGTGCAATAGCCTGAAAACCACACATGATAGATAAACCACACTTGAAAAACTAGGTGTGACAGAATCAAACCCATAAAGGCATTAGTGGGGTTTGAACATATGACTAGGGATGAGCATTTGGATTTCGGTTCGGATTTTTACCTAATCCAAATCGATCCGAAAATCTAAATTTTGAGAGAGAAAAAATACGATCCGAACCGGATATCCGAAAATCCAAAATTTTTAAATTATGAAAAATATGAAACCAATTTTTGTTAATTATTATATATATACATACATATATTAGATTTAAAAATATTTAAATAAAATATTATTATTATATATAAATTATATATAATTCAAATTTTTGGATTTTATCGAATTTAAAAAATCCAATCCGATTCGATCCGAAAATCAAAATTTTGAAAATGTCAATCCGATCCAATCCGAAAATCCAAAAAATCCGAATTAAATTTTAAATTTCGGTTTGGTTCGGATCAGATATTCGATTTTCGGATATTTTGCTCACCCCTACCTGTGACATGTTAGCTATCAATTTACCTTTGTGCAAAGTAGGCTAGCTAGTGTATGGAGACCAAACAAGGGTGTTTGTTAAGTCTCGTTTTGTGCTATTTCTTGTCTTGATTTTGGTGTTTTATGCTCGTTTTCTTCATCATTAATGTTTATATATAGTAAGAAACGAGTAACTTGTGTTGTGTCGTTTTGTACGACAATGTGGCAAAACTGTTGCATTAAATCGAGAAAAACTCATGAAACGTACAAGCAACACGATGCCGCAACTCACGCCCGAAACAATGTAAACTCACATTTGAAATGATACACGCCAGCACGTCGGCACCCGCGCATATCGTCCAATGAGAGCACTAGCCTGCAGCACCAGGGGTCTTCTCGCCTTGCCTCGCTTGCCGCACAAGTGATGGTGCCTGGCGCTTGCACCCCTCCACCATATTCTGTACGTCATGTCCCATTCCTTGCAGTGCCAGACTCGCACCAAGCATGCCCTGCGCTCGTGTTCCCTCAACACGTGGTAGGAGAGTGTTCCATCCCTTTTTTTATTGTAGCATTAGCCCACGCCCGCTGGCCCCAAATGGGCATGGGGTAGGGCTTCAGAAGCGAAAATTTGGAAAGTTTCGAACGACTCTTTGGAGAGGATTTTAAAATGGTCAACAGTCGCCTAACTCTCATTCTCTAGTTTTTTTTTGGGCGAGCAATTCTCTTTTCTTTTTCTCTCTGGCTTTTCAATTTCTTATACCTAGACATAATTGGATTGGTGACAAGTTCTTGGGGTGATGAATTCGTCAGTGATTGGATTGTAAGCCATCTCTTTTAGGTTTATGTCTATGTAATTGGATTGGAGATGATTTCTTCATTGAGTTAAATTATTGTTTTGCAATGTTTTCATCATTTGATTCTTGGGTTTATTTTATTAGATCGTGTTTGGTTTGTTGATGATAATCTTGTGTTTCTTCGAATTGATTTGTCGTTTCATGATTGATAGTAGACGAGTTCGAAGGAATAATTTGCTATTGATTGCTGCTTATGATTGATTGTAAATGAATGCGAGAGCTAATTCATTGTTGATTGGAAGTTTGATGATGAATGACCGCGAGAGCTAGTTTGTTGTCGAGTGATTAATCAATTGGGATTAGTGGTTTCTATCGATTGTATGTGTGTCATAGCCAACAATTGAAATCAGTTGAGATACCAATTGAGATTCCTAATTCTGACAATTGAGACAATTGTGACATAACTTTGTGGAAATATCTTGCAAGATATTTACTTGATAAGATGAGGGAAAGAGAATAGAAAACTGACTTAAAACTTGGTGCCAGTTCAGCTTACTGTAAAATTCTAATCTTTCTGAAGTTTGGTTGATCTTTAGTTATAACACCCCGGTATTATCAAACCAAGTTAAATGCACTAATCTATGTTAATTAGGGTTTTGCATCTATAACTATGACTAATGAAACCAAGAAATGAAAATGAATCGATTTTTGAATCTGAAAGTTGAGGCCAATATTATTACATCTGAACATTAAGGTCTTGAACCATAATTGAATAACGAGAAATAAAAATGAGACCTAAAAATACTATACGTGATTTTATGTGTGGCAAAAGTTGTCCGATTAGAAATCGGAAGTCTCGATGAATTTTCACGAAAATCAAAGAAATGTGTATCCACGACTCGTTAAGTGTCGATTTCGCACAAATCGAAAATCAACCTCCACATATAAATTATTTCTATCACACATAATTTCTTTAAGACGAGTACACTATAATGATTTATTTAATTATGTGAAATCAATATAATTAAAGAAAAGAGAGTTACTATTAATTCGTTGGAATCGTTTTTCACCATGAAAAAATTCGTGGTTAGATTAGAATTTATTTTTTGTAAATTATATCTGTAAAAACAAAGAACGAAGATTAAGAACACGAAGAACAAGACGATAAGTTTTTTGCTTTATGTCACTTCTCCCTAATCAAATGTCATTTTTTTGTACCTAAACACTATTCATAATGTCATAACCTAGTATTGAGGTATCTATTAGCCTAAACAACACCTTATCACTCCACTGGACAGAGAAATCAACTATTTCTCTCACCATTTTCGTGCACCCCTCTTTCTCTTCTCCTCCATTGTGCTCCAAGTGTTCTTCAAGGATAGAGCTTGAAGACGATGATCGGAGCTCGGCTCTCAACATCAAATCCATTAACGAGGCAAGCATCAACCTCCTCTATGACTCCATGATTTTATTTCTAGATTCCAAACATGTTTAGCTTTAGGAATAATGAGAGATGAAGTTAAGATTTTCACACGTTGTTTATATATGCGTAGAAACGACGTATAAACAAAAGAAACGAAAATCGAACTAAGGGAGTTATGAAGAAGCCTTAAAACTTGGAGAGATATGATTTGATCTTCTTGAGCCTCTGTATATGATATATGAGGTTAGTATTATGATTAAGAGTGTTGGTGTTTTAATTGGAACTTTTAGACGAAGAACTAAAGAGGAACAACTTCTATCCCGTAAGGAACTATTTTTACAAAATGTTTGGGAGTCGGTTTATGAGGTTCCCATAGTCTAAAATTGATGACACTTATCATAAATATATATTAATGAATCTAAAAGATCCTTGTAAAGTTTCAGCCGATTTTGAGTTCATTTACGATAGATTTAGTATTTTTTTTAAAACTCCGCTCATAAACTGTCGAGCTGTGGTAGACATCAGTAGAATAGGAATAACTCCCAAATCGTTTATGCTTTTACTTCACCATTTATTCTCACTAAAAAAAAGACACTCTTAGATATATTTTGACACTAAAATCACCTTTTTACTATACCTGGATCGGAGTATAGAAATTTTTGAAGTTTCCCTTACTTCTAGTGGTCGCCCAAAAAACCTTCAGCAAAAGCCTTTTGTTGAGTATCAATATGGAGGTGTATGAATGTATTTTCCTATGAAATTTTTATCACAAGTCCCTCAGTACCTTTAGAAGTCATATGTGAAATTTCATGTTTTTTGGAAGAGTTTGATATGTAAACTAATGGATTAAAAATAAGAGCCTGAAATTGTATCAGTTTTGATAGCTGATACCAAAAGTAAAATATCTCCAAACCACTAACTATTTTCAGGATCTATCAGCTGAAGAGTCAACTAGACACCTTGAGGTTTTTAGAATGCTATGGTGGACAATATTTTGATAATTGAATTTTATGAACTTTTGAAACTGATAACAGTTCTGCGATCAGTTTTGCGAATCAGTTTTTGCTGACCAGTTTCGCCGATCAGTCTAAGTTTAAGCCTGAGTATCGGTCTAAGTTTAAGTTTCAGTCTAAGTATCAGTTTAAGTTTCAGTCTAAGTTTCAGTCCAAATATCAGTCTTATGTATCAGTCTAAGTTTCAGTATAAGTTTTAGTTTTTGGTCAATTTTACGATCAACTGACACCAGTTTTTGTGATCAGCTGACACCAATTTTGCGATCAGTTGACATCAGTTTTATGATTAACTAACATCAGTTTTTCGATTAACTAACATCAGTTTTTACGATCAACTGATACTAGTTTTTGTGATCAACTGACACCAGTTTTGCGATCAACTGACACCAGTTTTGCGATTAGCTGACACCAGTTTTGCGATCAGCTGACATCAGTTTTTGCGATCAGCATGGGCGCTAATTTTTATCAGCTTCGCCATCCTTCAGTAAAAATTTAATAACTTGAGCCTCAGTATTCAGAATCGAGTACCATTTTTTTAAATGAAACTAGACTCGTAAGGCTTTCCAACGATGTCAGTCACGTCTTCTAATTCTTTATGAGCAGAAACTGACAAGCGTTCAAAGTGAATTATGTGCACAGTTAATTTCTATGAAAATAGTAAAATCTTAAAAAAAACTTCTAAACCCTAAAAGCCTTCGATCAGAGTGAACATGTGCTCGTTCCAAACCTAATATGATCCGATTAAATATATAGATAAGTGATACATTCTCCAAGGATGAACGAGTTCACTTTAATGAGATAAAAGACTTAATAAGAGTGATGCAAAACCCTAGAAATCTAAAATACATCGTCTCTCACCTTATTTTACGATGAAGGTCAAGCGAGGACTTGAAGGAACGAGCTAGAGAATATGATGAAGGACATTAGAAGAAAACGACAAAAGGTGGCAATATTACAAATGTTTCGCGAACGAAGAATGCTTTATGATAAAATATCAAGTTCGAGGATTATTTATTAAACTGAAAATCTTTAAATGATTGTCTATGACTAAATGTTTCTGTTTTGTTATTAATGCCTATCTGCAATTAATCAAATTCGGATCTTGTGCTACATGAAGGTATGTAGCCAAGATTAGTGTACACATATGTGATCGTAAGTCATCTAGGAGGTTGGTCAATCACCTTGACATAGAGGGAGGCCTCTCTTTCGGCACGAATGAATATGGCTATTAATAATATGAAATATCTGTGTGGACTATTTATGAAAATGATAACTGTTTAGTAAGCACAGGCCTTTTTACAAGAAAACCTCTGTGTCTTACTCTTATGGAAGGCGTGATAATAAATGGTCGTATATATGTATGTTTTCGGCAATGCCCACTGAGTACTTTTGTATCTAGCCCTGCATGTATTTCTAAATATGTAGGTTGAGCTGATGACGAGATGGAGGGTGTCGAGCAGAGTTTTTGTCAATCTTCAATATGAACTCAGAGATGATATATGTCTTCATACATATATCCCTTTAATGTCTTCCGTTGCTAAACTTGAATTGTTTTGATGCTTTAAATATTCAAACTATATCGGTACCCCATTTGTACTGTCTGATTCCAAAATAGGATTTGCCAAGTGTCTTTTGACGTATTATGCTATGGCCATTCGAGATCTTTTGTTATCCTTCTTATGACAAGTTCAAATGTATGTTTCAATTGCCGAGTCACAACGAGTCAATGCACCCTTTCATTCTATCCCCGCTTCTTAATCCCATTCCCTAGTCACAGTTTCCCGAACTTGCTATCCTCAGCAAAATACACTCGTGACAAAATTGTATCAAACCATTTCTTTTGCTCTGAGTTAGAGTCATCCTTAAAAGTTAAGTCTAGATGAGTCACTAGACTTAGTGTTTCATCGACAAAGCTTAGTCCTCCATCATATCACGCTCAACGAGAAAGATTGGTAAGTGCTTTTAAAGTTTCTGATGAATTTATTTGATGGAATAGCATGACGTACGAATGAAAAATTGAGAAACTTTTTCCAAGTATGACAGCCTTCAACTTTCAAAATTGAAAGATTGTATGAAGTATTTGATTAACATGTTCAAAGTGCACTGTTATTGAATGGAATAATTGACGAAAGCAACGCTAAGTACAACTATGGTATTTTTTCCAAGAACTTAGATGAATAAGCTATGCATCCCCTTCAATGACAAAACATAGAAGAGAACTTAGCGAAATGACTTAATATTTTTTTTCTCTAGTGGTGATAAGATCGATAATGATGGTCGAGGAAACAACATGGGATCATATAAGAAGAATAAGCTGAGAAGCACGAGCATCGAAGTGACGAAAATATGGATGAATGTCACTAGTAAGTTAGTGACATGGACTTAGTCTTGACTACGGGTGTCTATCACGACGAGACTCCGAACTGACTTTGTCTTCTACGAGTTAAATTAAGATAAAATAAAATAAAAAAAATAGTGTCATAACACTATTAATCTCGAATCTTGCTACAATGATTGTTGTATCTATGACCTAAAATAGACACAATAGTAACGTACTAGAATGATCAGTTATGATGAGATTTATGTTATTTATGCCAAGTACACTTGGTATTCATGCTTAAGCTTTAAGTGAATAGTGAGTGAATAGTGTGATGATTAGATGCCTAGTACTGTTATGATTTACGATGCATGTGAGAGATTTCCGACTTATGATATATGCTAGAATTACTAAGCAATATGTGCGAGGTACTTAGAACCTTATCGCTTTCGTTTTTTTATAATATTGTTCTACGAGTCTGACATTTAGAACCACTTTCTTTTTAGGATACCTAGATCTCGACGTTCACGACAGGGATCTCTCCAGAGAAACCTTAGTCCCAAGACCATCAGGTGAGCCTACCGTACCTACGTTTCCCACCCTGGAGATAACTTAGGCCAATTCTTAGCAACTTACCATCGACACTAAATGGATGCTAATCTCAATGGTGTATCAAGATACGATGGTATTCATAGACTCATTCCACTCATGCCCTCGGATTGGCAGGGTTGGGCTACCGAGATATCGATGGACTACGTATTCCGTTAGGACGATTACTACGATCTATATGGAGACTTACCGGGCTGTATTTCCATACTTTAGCACTTTTTCACGAACTACGGGTGTGCCCCGAGAGGACCTTACTTACATCCTGAAGACTACCTAGAGACAAGTAAGGTAGAGACAAGTACCTTAGTTCCCGTTGGAGCACAAGAAATAATCCAAGAATACATTCCTCTGACAACTACTCCCCAGGTCCCACAGGTTCAACAGTCGGACCCGACATCTATAGTTCCTATCCAGAGCATACACGAGCATGTGGACGAGGTAAGCCCCTCTCACCCCCATGTCCACCGAGATTTCCCGTCACCCATATCAGCTACTTTCAAGTCACATCACTCCACTGTTACCTATGACGATTGGTGACGATGAGTTTACTGCCCCCTTAGCCAAAGTCCATCAGATCCTAGATGAGACTATGTAGTTCATCGATAAGGGCAAGTCTCCATCCAAGATGATAACTCCGCCGAGTACGGGATGATTGACACCTATCGCCTTGAGCCACTACGTACCTCCCCTAGTTGAGACTTACCCTCGCATAACTAGGATACATGTGGGTGCTGTAGAAACCCATCCGCTAGTAGATACCGAGATCCAGCCCTTATATCTCACTGTTGCTTCAGGTGAGGATAGAGGAAAGTTTTCATGCCCCGATGAAGACCCAGATGAGAAACCAAACTATATGCTAGATGATGACAACGATAAGGAAGACCCAAAGGAGAAGGACCCGCAGGAAGAGTCTACTGATAATGGTACCCCGACCCTAGAGTCGAGGGCTTAATGATGCATGCAACTAGGTTTTGTCTTTTGGCACTGATGTATATATTTTGGGAACGATGCTTCATTTTGATGTTGATGTAGGACTATGACTATGATTTTATATGCTTGCAGACTATGGCTGTGATGTTGTTTTTTACTAGCTTTAGCACGAAAACGTTAGTTCTTAGAACGTTCCACGATTGAGTACCTTTTTTTGTATCTGTGTCCATCTCATATGAAAAAAAAAGCGTTCATCCTTTGCTTGCAATCGTCCAAACTTCTCAAGCAACACTCGAGTCTATGCCTATAGCAAATGACTTGATATCACGTGCCGTGTTCTTGAAATGCGTCACGGTGCAACCTACATCTTCCAAATCTCCCATAAATTGCTTGTAAATCCGATAACACTTGGCAGCTCCAACATTAGCCTTTGCACATTTTGCAAGAAACATTTTGTGGCCATAATCTAGTTTCCTATTAACTTTCATAAGATGACGATAACCATTAGGTACCATCTCATGATTATGGCCCTCAATGAACTTATAAATAACATACCCCAGTCCTGCTTGGAACCTCACTGCAATACGAGCCATGCATTTGACCCTACCGATGACCTCTACGTTTCGCTTTACCACCTCACATCCGGATGTGGGATCCTTTTACCTTCACGTGTACATACAACATATCTAGTGATAATTTTATCATCATGCCCGTTTTATGGTACTCTTGCGTGTAGTAAACCCACATCTGACGCCATATTCTCGATAAAGCGCATCAACTTCCACAGCAGTATTAAAGCGAAGACCTAATCTTGGTTTGAAAACATCACAATCGGGATATAGACAACATCGAATCAATAGACAAAGCCTGCA
This sequence comes from Salvia rosmarinus, assembly GCA_036937905.1. NCBI lineage: Eukaryota > Viridiplantae > Streptophyta > Magnoliopsida > Lamiales > Lamiaceae > Salvia > Salvia rosmarinus. The sequence goes on along the minus strand of CM072821.1, from coordinate 53,729,736 downwards.
TAATCGTTCGAAAAAACAAAATACAAAATGATAAATAAGTCTATAAAATCTACAAGAAATGAATTCCATACTATAACTAATTAACTAGTGTTAATACCTAGGAATATAACATGCGACGTAATAAATTAAAAGCTAGGAAAATACATAACGTTTTTCCTTCAATTTCCATTCCTATGATTTCTAATAAATTGATATGGCGTAGGTAAGTAAAAAAGAAAATTTATAGAAAATCTACAAGAAATGAATTGCATACTATAACTAATTAACTAGTGTTAATACCTAGGAATATAACCTGCGACGTAATAAATTAAAAACTAGAAAATTCATACCTTTTCCTTCAATATCCATTCCTAAGATTTCTAAACAATTGATATGGCGTAGGTGAAGGTGAGTAGAAAAACAAAAAAGCAACTCACGGCTTTTATGATAAGTATGATAAGTAGAAAATCAAGCAAATAACTTCCATGATTATAGGAATAAAACTGATTTCAATTAACTTGAATATAGGCATCGTCGGTTACTCCACCCACCTAAATTACACATTTGACCTTACTAATCAATTAATATACAAACGAAAAAAAATTAAATCATGTAAACTCTCTACCGTATATCTATAGAAATCAATGGTTAATATTAGTTCTTAGTTTTTAGGCTAAATATGGTTCTCATTTGAACCTAACTCTCTCTCTCTCTCTATATATATATATATATATATATTGACCCTAGAAGGGCTTTTGAATGAATATTAAGTACGGTTAATGTTTTTTATTATGTTACCAACGAGAAAGAGATTACGCATGAGATACACATGGTTAAGTTTAACTTAAAGGTTTTGGTAAGACAAGAAAAGACAGACTTAAGTTCTCATCATTTGTAAATATTCTGATGAGTATAGTGACGATTATGTTCTAAGTCACCCCGATACTTTTCATATCAAATGTACTAATAGCATGTTTTGCCATATTATATAGAATGCCACCTAGACGAAGGAATAACACGTGAGATGAGAAAATCGATAATGAGAGGGACCTAACCCGTCCCCTTCACCTCGACTAGCAGAGTCGAAGAGTTGTTTTTACGATAAAATTCATCGACATTTAATGGCACGATCATTTTGGACATGCAAGCCAATTTCATATACTGTTTGATTATGATCAAGAGTTGTTCCTTTATTGGAAGCGATATTGATATTGCTTCCAGTAGAACGAGGCAAACAAACGGGCGCTGGAGGTAAAAAAATAAGGAGTTTGCTCAGGCCTCAGTTCGTGTTGCGAAGCTGGAGAAGCGTCTGGATGCCTTAGACTCCGTCTCTGCTCGGATTCAAGAGATGAATGGACATTTAGTTGATTTAGAAGCCCACTCACGAGCCCTGTCGAATACTCTTGTTAGTTCTGCCCAAGATCATGCTATTGCTCTAGAAAAGTACAGGATCGATCAAGATTTAGCCTTGCACTTTGATTCTTCTAACGTTCTTGACAAGGCCAAGAAATGCGACAGCGAGTCGGCGGCGGTGTGAAGTTTGTCGTAAAGATCTTAACCACTCTTATCGGGAAGTATTTTCTCCAGCTTTTGCAGACTGAGCTGGTGGAGGCTTACCTTCATACTCCAACTTTTATGTCTCGTATGTGCAAAGCCGTCTATCATTTTGAGGGCAACGCCATAGAGGCCACTCTGAGGGCTGCCAGATAATTCTTATTGGTTATTGGAGAACTGACAGATGATCAAATAGGGGACATCATTCAGAGCACGCCTTCTTTTCTTGGCTTCCAGACTGATGAATCCTTACCTAAAGATTTTACCTGGTGGTTGAAGCCCATGCAGTCAGCTGCCAAGGCCTTCGTGCAAGAACCTCTCAGTTCTCCTATCCTTCTGTGCTTCGCCATACTCCTAATCCAGTCGTTCCTTACTTCCTTGTCGATCTCCAGATTTTTGCTTCCTCGTATTCCTCTTTGGAGGAGGTTAGGCAAATGGCTCAGACTATCTTTCAACTGATTTTCTAGGTTTGGCTCCTGTTTGGGAGCAAGTACAAGAGATTGGGCCCTTCAGAGGGCCTGTCTCCTGAGCAGGGATCGAGTCCTACTGAATCTAGTGTAAAGGGAGTTGCGTCTCTTTAGCTTGATTTTCTTTTTTCTTTTATGGGCTGAATCTCTCTTTGCTCTATCACATAGAATCAATTTTTACTGAACGAATCTCACTTTACTTCCATTCTTCTCACTGTTGCGTATCTTTGTCTTTTTTGATACGCTTGGATTTTCTTCTTCTGAGGAAATATTCAACATATCATTCTTTTCAGGTAGTAGGTGGTGTTTATCAGTTTCATTAATGGGTTGCCCATTACTTTTGCGTTTCTTGGGAGACTTATTGCTCCTTTAGTCGTTATGTTTTTCGAGTATAAGTACCCCCTACCTCATGCCCTTATTTCCATCGAGTATTCATATGAGTTTTTTCTTCTTCTGGTTCTCCTCCTCGGGAGGTTCCATTTCTCTTGAGTTTTTGCTCGTTCTAGCTTCATTATTTTTGCAGCGATTGGTTTTCTCTCGAGAGGAGCTTGTTTTCTCACCCTCCCTTGATGGGTTAGTTATTGCTACGTGCCTCTTTCGCCCGTTCTTGATTCGTTATTCGAATTACAGGATATTAGCCGGAAGCATGTTGAGATCCTTTTTATTTGCGAGTCTACCTGCTCTAGCAGTCTCCTGTAGGCAAAACTAGAGGGGCTTGTTTGCGTATTCTTCCACCTAACGCCTCATTTAGTCTTGGCATATGCCTCTCTAGTGGTCCTTTTTGCACAGGTGGAGTTGTCTTGCTCTTCCAGGGCTTTCCATTTGTATTCTGAGGGTTTTGGAGGACATATATTCTGGGAGGATTTCCTTGATGGAAGATCCTGATTCTAGCTTCTGCCATGAAGCTTCTCCATCCTTACTATCCAACATGCTCTTCTTCTAATTTTCATATGCCCAACGGGCTGTTCGTAAACGGTATTTCAACATGGGCTTTTGTTTTGTTTTTTTTGCTTTGTTATTACGCCGCTTCTATCTTTGTAATAGTGCCACTTTTTGGTTTTGTAACAGTGTCTCTTCTGGCTTTTGTAATAGTGCCACTTCTGGCTTTGTAATAGTGTCACTTCTGGCTGTGTAATATTGTCGCTTCTGGCTTTTGTATTTCTTTCTATATCTCCTTTCCCCCTCTTATTCTTTTGTTTTTTCTAAAGCATTTGTTTGGTGATCAGATGAGAGTTGGAGTGAATGTTTTATTCTTCCTAGATCTGCTCTAGGGCTTTTTCAGTGAGGTTAGTTATGGTATGTTCGATAGACATTCACAACTCAAAACTCTATCCATGAGTTCTGTTGAGTAGTGGCCCTGGCTAGGGAGATCTGCATTATACCTTGCTCAAAGGATATTTTCTTGACGGATCCGTGCTCGATTTCTCACGCATAAACTTTCTTATTTTATTTTAAGAAAAAAAAAACAGAAGAGTAACAAAGTAAATAAAGAACACCAAAAGAAAATAAAGGAAACTATAGCACCAGTGTGGCGTTAGTAGACAAAGTATTCCTCAAGTTGGTGATGTTCCATGTTCATGGTAGGGTTTTTCCTTCAGCGTCTGCCAGCTCATATGCTTCCCCCGAAGGACCCTTGTGACCACATATGGACCTTCCTATTTATCTTCTAATTTTTCGGTTGGTCTCAAGGCGTCTGCTCTTCTTAAGACCAGGTCTCCTTTGTCAAATTTTCTAATTTGTATTCTTTTGTCGTAGACTGCCTTTATCTGTTTTTTTTATCTTTTCGATTTGATGCGGGCAGCCTCCATTTTTTATTCTATTAAATCCAAATTTTCCCTTAACAGACCTTTGTTTTGTTCTTCATCGTAGGCTAAGATCTATGTGTTTCTATCCCTATTTTTGCTTGGATGACTGTCGAGGTGCCATAGAACAAGTTGAAAGACCTTCCCATGTTGTTGTTTTCGGACTAGTTCGATATGCCCATAGGATGGAGTCTAGTTCGTCAACCTAGTTGCCTCTGGCTTCATCTATCCTTGCCTTTAGAACACTTAAGATAGTCCTGTTAGTTACTTCTACCCGTCCATTGGCTTGTAGGTGTGCCACTCCGACAAAACTCTGCTGAATTTTCATCTCGTGACACCATCTTTTTATTTTTGATCCGTGGAATTACGTACCATTATCGGATATCAGGATTCTTGGTACTCTGAACCTATAACATATGTTTTTCCATAAAAATTTTAAATTATCCTCTCATTGATTTTTGTTACAGCATCTGCCTCTACCCATTTTGTGAAATAGTCCACGACTACTATCATGTAGGCTCTATCTTCGGTGGCTTTCGGTAGCTTTCACACTATGTCTATTCCTCATTTATCAAAAGGAATGGAGAATACATCGTCCCTAGTTTCCCTACTGGGATGTGTATTAATCTCACGTTTCGTTGGCACGTTCGATAATTTCTGACTAAGTTGTTGTCGTCTTGGTTTATAGTGGGCTAGAAGTATCCAGCTCTTGGGGCTCTTCGTGCTAGGTCTTTGAAGCATGTATGATTCCCTATGAATCTTCATGTATTTCCCTGAGTACATACTCTCCCTTGTGTTCTGACATGCACCTCAAGTATGGGTGTGTAAAAGCGCGTCATTAAAGATAATTAGGCAGAACTTAGCATAGGCTACCTTTTTGGTGCTTTGGGGTGTTGTGGCATCAAACCCGTTCTGAGGAATCCAATTATGGGTAATCTTAAGTCTGGTCTTTCCGTTATAGTTCCGATGTCCATCATGAAGGCTTTTCCTTCAGCCTTTAATAGTACCACCTACTTGTCAAAATCTGCTTCGTTTGTACTGGCCAGCTTGGCAAGCTTATATGCCTTCTCATTTTCTTCTCTAGGGATCGGTACTACATATGTCCTATGGAACTTCTTATTTAGGTTTTTCACATGTTCATGATATTTTATCAATTGCTCATTTTTCTTGTCTTATGTTCCTAGTACTTGTTGCACTACTAGCTACAATCTGAGTACACAATTATCTCTTCTGCACCGAGGTCTGCTAGGATTCTCATTACCCAGATGAGAGCCTCGTATTCTACTTCATTATTTGATGCTGGGTAACCAAATCCTATCGCAAATTGTAGGTCGTCTCCCTCTGGCGGATGAATCCATATGCCCGCTCTACTTTCTTCCTGTGTCGTTGACCCGTCTATATAGTCTTTCCATGCTACTATCTCTCGTACTCTTGTGTTTTCTTGTAGAAAATCAGCCAGAGCCTCGGCCTTCATAGCCGTTCTCGGCTCGAAATCTACATCGTATTCACTTAGTTCCACTTCCTATTTCACCATCCTCCTAGAAAAATCTAGCTTTCCAATGATATTTTTAAAGGACATGTGTGTTCTGACCATCATCTTGTGTGACATAAATTAATGTCTGAGCTTCCTTGTTGTCACCATTACGGTTATCGTTGCTTTCTCAATTTCTTTGTATCTCAGCTCGACTCCTTGTATCATCTTGCTCACATAGTATATGGATTTATGATGCGTTCCTTCCTCTCTGATTAAGACCGAGCTCAACGATTCTTCTCCTCTGATGAAAGTATAGTAAAGTGTCTCTCGTTTCGGTTTGATCAGCGGTGAATCTCGGTGCTTCTTCAGTGCTTTGAAATCCCTCTGGCATTCTTCCGTCCATTCTGCGCTCATTTTCTCAATGTTTTGATTAACGATAAACTTTTATCCGCAGATCGAGAGATGAACCTACTTAATGTCGTAATTCATTCGTTGAGCTTTTGTATTTCTCTAATACTGCGTGGTGTTTTCATCTCTTGTACGACCTTTACTTTTGCTAGGTTTACCTCAATACCTTTGAGTGTCACCATATAGCCAAGAATTTTCTATGTTTCACTCCAAAGGGGCATTTGGCTGGGTTGAGTTTTAGTAGGTATTACCTTAATACCGTGAAGATTTCATTTAGGTCTATCGAGTGAGTATGAGCATTCTGACTCTTTACCAGTATATCATCTACATAGACCTCCATGTTGCGCCCTATTTGTTCTTTAAAGATTCTATCCATCATGCGTTGGTATGTTGCTCCAGCGTTCTTCAGACTAAAAGGCATGCTGACATACCTATATGTTCCGCAACATACTCTGAATGCTACTTTAGCCACATCTTTGGGGTCCATCTGGATCTGATGATATCCCTACTAAGCATCTATCATTGGTAATAACTCACAACCCAAAGTGGAATCGACAAGCTGGTCAATTCTTGGTAGCAGATAAAAATCCTTGGGACATGCTTCGTTAAGATCTCGAAAGTCTATGTACATCCTCCACATGCTCGTGTTTTCTTTAGCGACCATGACCACGTTAGACAGTCACTCTAGGAATTATACCTTCTTGATATGGCCTGCCTCTAGTAGTTTTCTAACTTCTTCTCGTATGACTTTATCTTTTTCTGGCCGAATTAGCGTAACCTTCTTGACGGGTTTGTCCATAGGGTCTATATTTAGGGAATGCATGGTTATCTTAGTGTCAACTCCTGTCAGATCCATGAAGCTGAATGCAAAAACATTTGTAGTTTATCTTAAACATGCCATGATTTCCTTGGCATCTGCGTCTAATATATTCGCTCCAATTTTAGTGGTGTAACCTGTCTTTCCTAGCAATAACTCGATGCTCATAATTTCTTCTTCTTCTATTATTGTTTCTCCTTGACCTTTTCTCTCTTGCTAATGTTTCTTCCTATGCGATTCTCCATCTTTAATGGCATGCGTGTAGCATTTTGTGATGACACTTGATCTTTCAACATTTCGCCAATTACATTTACTACTGGGAATTCCATCTTCATGTAGAAAGTGGATACTACGGCTCGGAAGAGGTTCATAGTTGGTAAGCCCTAGGATGTGTTGTAATCGAGAGTGTATCTGATTAAGCGCACGACTGGTGATGTGTGATGTCTCATCTCATAAGGTGACCATGAGTTTGACTGAACTCAGTGGGCATACTATCTCATGTAAAACCATAAATGGTCGTGACTACGGGTTGTAACGGGCCGTGGTGGACATCTGGTCGTAGTATCCCCTAAAGATCACGTTGACTGCACTTCTGATGTCAACGAAGACTCATGCTATGTCATATCCATATATATCCATTGTAATGACGATCGCATCATCATGAGGTCTGACTATTTTTCTATCGTCTGTCGGACCGAAAGAAATTTTAGGCAGCACTTGTTCTTCTTCTATTTTTAGAATAGTGTTTCCTCTCCAGGCCTTAGCTGTTCGGAAAGAGGCCTTCCTCGCTCTATTGGAATCCCCTTTTGTGGGTTCTTTAGTGATCATATTGATCATACCTTTTTTCTTTTGCGTGGGATATCCGCTCTTATTTTCTCTTGTGGCTTATCCCAATCTTTCCTTTTACCCCACTGTCTGTCATCCTCTGTCCGGATATATTCTAATAATTACTCATTCTGAATAAGTCTTTTGATGACATCTTTTAAGTGTCGGTATTCGTTAGTTTGATGTCCGTAATTATTATGATATTTAAAAAATTTGTCAGATCTAGGCCTCTGGGGTCCTTCTTTAGTAGTTCAGGGGAATCTAAATCCTAGTTTTTAGCCGTTATTTCAAGCAGAGCTGCCGGTTCTTACATTAATGGGGTGTACGAACTGAACCTTTCTGGCTTCTTTCTTTCGAAACTTGGTTTTTTCGTTCTTTCTTTCCTTTCCCTTTCTCTTCATTCGTTCTTGACTTTCGGTAACTCTTTGATTGTAGTGTTTTCCACATGTTGTTCCAGAATGGTGTCTTCCAGATGTATGAATTTATCTGTCCGAGATAATAACTCCTCATATCTTCTCGATGACCTTTTGATCAGGGATGCGAATAAAGGCCCATGCTTTAGGTTGTGTGTGAATATGTCAACTTTTACTGTAGACCTTATATCTTGCGATTCTAATAATGCCACAATAAATCTTGTTAGGTAGGATATTAAGGTCTCATCTTTCCCTCGTATGATTGACCACAAGTGGTGTGTTCCGTGGCCTGACCATCACACACTTGCAAATTGGTTTAGGAAGACTCCCTCAAAACAATGTATGGAGTGGGGGACAATTGTCGGAACCATTGTTGTACAGGGCCTGCCAGCGTGGTTAGGAAAACTTTGCATTTGACTCCTTTAGTATATTGGTGTAGCTGGGCTATGTTTTCGAACTCATCAAGTGTTCTAGAGGATCTATGACCTCGTGGTACTCATGATTGATGTGTCTGAAATTTTTAGGCAAAGTGTGCATGTACTGTTGGCGAAAAGGTTGTTGCTACTATCTTTCGTCGTGGCGATACTCTTTCTTTGTAAAGACTACATCTTTGATTAATGGTTTTCTTGTTTTGATGCCTCTAATGATTTTCTTGGGTTGTCCGCTCCTCTTGTTGCCTCCTTAGACGAGCTAATTCCTCCTTCATCTCATTCATCTCTTGTGGTTGTCGGTGCAATAATTTTTGCGTTGCTCCCACATGCTAGATGTAATGAATTTAGTGTATGATCCATGTTGTTCGTGCGGGTTATCCTCAATTTCATACTCCTCATCGCAACTGTTTTCATTTTCTTTCACGAATGACAACTGTCGAGTGTTTATTCTTGCTGCTCTGTTTAGGTTACGTCTTTTATCCGGATGGGTAGGGTTCTGATCGCGTGCCTCTTCGTTATTTGGCCTTTCATGCACGTTCTTTTCCGTAAGATGTGTGGTTGTATTGGATAGAGAAAGTCTTCTGGCATTTAGAGCTTCCTCTAGGAGCATTTTTAAGGCGACCACCAAACTTTCAGATGTTATGGGGGTGGATCCCTATCCTATGGTCGACTCCTGATTAGGTGGAAGGTTCTGACCCCCCGTGTGGAGTGAGTGTAGCCTCTTCCGAATTCCTTGAAATTTGTCAGCCATATTCAAGGCCGACGATCCATGTCGTACTAGGAAACTTCTTCGTGCGTCTGTTTATGCGAATCTCTTGTATCGTTCGGGGAACTTCAACGTCTTAATTTGAGAAGGTTTCCCACAGATGACGCTAGTTGATAGATTCAACTTAATAAATTTAATAAATAATTATAGAAATAGGTGGACCTCGTGGTAATAATAAAGCGATGATCGTGAGTGAAGAATCAGAATGTCTCCTTGGGTAGCCGGACGATGTACGGATCATGCCAACTGCAAAACAGAGCTGGAGGAAGGTCTCTGGATAGATACGCTGACACTGAAGTCAATAATATATTATGCTTATGACTTATTGATTGCTTAAAATTGTTTACCTGATACCTTCATAACCGAGGTATTTATAGATGCGAGGGTGACCTTATTCAGAGTCAATACGAATCCTTTTAGGAATAGGATATCTACAAATCCTCCGAGACCTGCGCTAGTTTTCTCGCGCTAGGTCTCTATCAATAAGAGTTAGATTTCCTTCAAAGACAAGATTCCTTTCGTTGACCACATTCGATCGGATATGATGTCGTCTTGCTACCAAAAACGAGGGTCTAGGCTTTACGCATATAGGCTTTTCGGCCCAATTTCATGGGCCAATTTTCCCTAATAGATTTGTTGATCTAACCTTCCTGCGCCGGGTACGATACACGTAATCAGGCCACGTGTACTTTATTTAGGATGAGTCATAGATAGTGTTTATTTCCTATAACTAAGTATTAAAATTCTCTTTCCTACAAACCCTATAACGAAATGTATAAGTCTAAATAGATAAACTAAGCGTGACATATAAAATAAATAAAAAGAAAAGAGAACTCAGACTTACATGTATGTTTCTGTCAGCTTCTTGATTTAAATTATTCGTTCGGAACAATTAAGTTTCAATTAATATTAAGCTCTTATTTAGATAAATATTATGAGAAGATGGTTAAACTATCCGGGGTGCCTAGTTAAGTCATTTACATTCCATAATTGTGAGACAGTAAAATGATCCCCGATACGAAATAAAGGATAAGCTGATGATAAAAAAAAACATGGAAATACAAGAAATTGATAGCATTTTTGATGATATTACATCCATTATGAAATTATTAATAAATGCATGTAGGCTGTAGCGAGTCATATTTGTAGGTACTGTATAATGGAGACTTAGATATTTTATATATGTTCTCTTGCATCTGATACGATATAATTTGTATACGTATTTAGCATCTAATTAATATGCGTATTTATGTGTATTTTCGAAATAATGAATCATCTAATTAATATGCGTATTTAGCATCATCGTTTCATCAAATTTATGTGTGATCAACTTAAAAATGAATTATCACGCATGATTCATTTCTACGTCAACCTTTATATATGCAAGCTAAATCTTAATCGTTGAACACGTGATTCATTTTTTGGATCTAACATCAAATAAAATATATCAAATATAATTAAATTTATTATGTTCAGTACTCTCTCTGCATGACTAAAAACTATCACTGGCGTATCATTAAAGTTATTTATTATATATAAGATATTTTGTCTCCATCTTCCCAGGCGCGCCCCCCCCTTACTACATGCTATGTCGTTTTCACTACCGTTCTCCTATTTCGCTGTTTTAGTTAATTTTCTTATGAGCTTTATACCCTTTCTAGTCGGAATTTCCCGTTTCTCTCCATAATTACACAAAATTATTATTGTATTTCTTGATCATATATGTATATGCTTCATAATAAAGATTATAACTATTTTGCTATTATGGTATTGATAAGACGGAGTCAATTTTGTAAATAGAATCTATATACAACTCTAAAGGACAAAGAAAAACTCAACTTCAAGAGTATTGTATAGGAGTTGGTTATTCTGATAACTATATCTTTTTTGTGAATCACTACAAAATAACAGGCGAATAGCGACGGAATTTTCCGTCGCCAATAATGTCGGATCCGTCGCTAAAATGGATTAGCGACGGATTAGCGACGGAATAATAAAGGGGTCATTGAAACACGGTTGGCAAACTTTTAGCGGCGGTTTATAGCGGCGGAATCGCTGACGGAAAAATCGCTCGCTAATCGGCGACCTCGAGCGAGGCGTGCGATATAAAATCCGTCGTTATCGACTCTGATCCGTCGTTATTAACGACGGATTAGCAACAGTATCGCCGTAGCTAAAAAATACCGTCGCAACTCCGTCGTTAATCGATGCAATCCGTCTTTGATCGAGTAGCTAATTAACGGACGTGTCCGTCGCTAAAATTATAATTTTTTTTATTTCACGTAAAAGGCCGTCGTAAATCCGTTGCTGAATTCACAATTGGTTCGGTTATTTCACGTTGTTAATCAAGTAGCTAGTCCGTCGCTGAATATCAAAATCGAGCAGTTTCAATTTCTATTTTGGACGACCATTTACAACAAACAACAAACTGTTTTCAAACGACCCGAACAAACCGATTCCATCAAATTGATCCATACAATCGAACTATCGAAACAAACCAATTCCATCCAATTCGATCCATACAATACAAACTATCAAAACAAACCAATTCATCGAACTATCGAACAAACCAATTGATCGAACAAAGCAATTCGATCGAAAAGTCGTAATATCGAACAATCCAAAAGTCGTAATATCGAACAATTCATAATACTGACCCGAATATGGCGGGGTGGGAAGCGGGGCGATATCACGCGGGTGGGGGAAGCGGGGCTGGCCATGAAGCGCTCTAAGGCCTCTCACGGCGCATGTGAGCTGAATGCACGATAACCTATCTCTGGCTCTCATTCGTCTTGCAATCTGCCTCGTATTCTTGGCGCTTGTTTGGTATCATTTTGTCTTATTCTTGGTATTGTTTTGCATGTTGTCTTCATTAGTTTATCCCGTTTATGCCGTTAGTTCGATTATTATTTATCGTTTCGGACTTACTTGGTTCGTTCGATGTTTCTGAAAAATCGGCATTAAATAGGATGAAATGAATCTACCAAGGATCAAGTATAATGAAGAGCATCGCGATAGGGTTCATAAAGTGACGGATCCTAATTCTCCGATCGGTGGGAGAGCAAGGCTCGTGCCGTGAACCGCTTCATCTGACGTGGCTAAACAAGTGGTCGAGTTGATGAGGAGTCTGGTGAGAATTGAAAGCTAATCAACCCGACCCGAGCCGAGGAATTCTTAGAGCCTTGTGGTATACGCAATGAAAGCCGGGCATAACGTTGATCGTGCCCGGGATGGGGAGCTAACTTCGTGAGGCGACGAGCTTTATGCCGTCGCAGTTCAACCAAGCAGCGATTCGAGTCTGTCCTGACCTTGTTTGGCTCGGGGTGGAGGAATCAATCTAACAGGGATGGAAAAAGTCGGTCGGCGATTCTAATCAGCTCCATTCGGAAGACCTCCACGGCCGGCAATTTCGTGGCGAGAGCGATATCCGCGGCGGCGGCCCAACCCCGCGGCCGATTCTCGCAGCGGCAATATCCGCGGCGGCCGGTATCGTGAGCACCTCGCCCGCCACCTCGAGACCAACATCGAGGATGTGGCGAACCAAGATTTGATGTTCTAGAATCCACAATCAAGCGTATGGAGCGCATGAATAGGACAGCTTGCTAGCTCAGCTGAGCAGTACTACTGATAGCGGTGGGAAGCTCCTGTGACCGCGAGCTCGGCGATTCTGATTTGAGAAGTGGTCGTGTGATTGAGAATGAGGTGGGGAGAATCAGAAGCGGCTGAAATCTCGAGATGAAGAAACTAAGAAGGATCTTGAGGTCCGATTGCATAAAGGCGACAAAGCACACCTTTCCTCCGATACCTTTCCTTGCCGGCTAAGAAATGAGAAACAAGATCGGCGGTTTAACGAGTTCTACAAACTCACATCGAGGTGAATGTCAATTTGCCTCTTTTGGACGTGATCGAAATGTGCGACCTCGTCAATTTTTAAAGGGCTGGCTTCAAAAAAAGGAAGTTTGGAGAATATGAGGAAGGTCGTGGTCTCAGGTGACCAATTCCATCTTCGACATGATTACCTCCCAAACTCGGGACCCGGGTGGTTTTATCGTTAAAATTGCCTTAGGTAATGGTAAGGAGGCTTCGGGATGCTTGATTTGGGGGCGGGATAAATTTGATGTCTTATTCGATTTTAAACAATTAGAATTAGGCGAACTTAAACCCAGCTCATGTGCTTAGAACTAGCGATAGGTCAGTCGGATGTCAGAAGGGTATTGAGGCTATTTTAGTTAAGGTTGGTGGGTTGATAGTCCACTGTTGATTTTGTTGTGTTAGAAATTGGTGAGGTTAGAAGATGGAAAAGACACCTGCTTGTTATTGGGAGGCCATTCATGGCCACAACCAATCTAATTGACGTTAAAGTGGCACTTTAAAATAGCGTGCTTGGTGAAGCGTGTCTTTTTACGGTAGGGACGATGTGATGTTTCCTACAGCAAATTCCATTGATGATTGTGCTTTCATTGATCTATTGATCCCTTGGCGAGAATGTGTTGTTGCGGAACATAGCCTCGAGGAAGTTTTTGCGAGGATCGGTGGCGAGGAAGAGTGGGCAAGTGAAGTTGCTAGTATGCCCAAGCCCACTCTAGAAATGAAGAGCTGCCGAGACACTTGAAGTATGTTTTCTGGAGGAGGAAATGAAAACCGATAATAATCTCCTAGAGCTTTCGATGTTGAAGAAGAAGCTGTTTCGATTACGAAGAGGAATAAGCTCGCATTTGGGTGGAGTCTAGCCGACGTCGAGGGATCGATCCGGCAACATGCATGCATCGTATCACGCTTGAGGATGGAGTTAAACCCGATGATTGATGCCCGGCGGGCGAAACCGATCTCGGTGAAGTGGTGAAGAAAGAGTCTTGAAGCTTTTGATGGAGGGCTAATCTACCCTATCTCGGACAGCGAGTGGGTTAGCCCGTACATGTGGTGCCGAAGGAGGCATCCACGGTGGTGGAGAAACGAGAAAGGAGAGATGGTACCTACAAGGGTTACTACGGTGGCGTGTGTGCATCGACTACATGAAGTTGAATGCAGCGACAAAAGGACCATTTCATACTCATTTATTGATCAAATGCTTGATAGATTAGCGGACATGAATATTTCTATTTTCTTGATGGTTTATCGGCTATTATCGGTGTAGATTGCTCCGGAGGATCAAGCGAGCGGGCGTTTACAAGTCCACTTTGGGACGTATCTTCTTGGCGGATGCCTTTGGCTGTCTGATGCCTGGGCACCTTCAGTGATGCATGATGTCGATCTTCTCGAGATGATTGGAGATTTCCTCGAGTATTCATGGATGACTTTTCGGTTTCGGATCTTCTTTCATGATTGCCTAGATAAGATTGATCGTGTGTTAAAGCGTTGTGTGGAAGCGATCTCACTCTTAGTTGGGAAAAGAGTCACTTTATGGTTAAGAGTGGGATTGTGTTGGGACGTATTGTTTCTAGGAATGGGATTGAGGTTGTGAGGCTAAGGTGGATGTAATTGAGAATTACCACCGTTGATATTAAGGAATTAGGGTTTTTAGGACATGCGGGTTTTACCGTAGGTTTATTAAAGACTTTTCTAAGATTAGTCGACCTTTATGTCATCTTGCTTTCGAGATGTTCTTTTCAAGTTTGATGAAAAATGTTTGCATGCTTCGATTTACTTAAGGAGAAATTGACTCTACTTACATTGTTGTTGCCCCAATTGGTGCTTCCGCTTTGAAAAAATGTGTGATGCTAGCAATGTGGCTGTGGGGCTGTATTAGGTCGGCGAGTGGATAAAATGTTCACGTGTGATTTATTATACTAGCTTAACTTTAAGTTACGCTCAAATCGATTACTACTACGAAAATGAGCTTTTCTTTGTTATCTTTGCTTTGGATAAGTTTAGTGCTTATATCATTGGTTCTAAAGGTAATTGTTCACGGTGATCCTTTTGCTTTAAGATGTCTGTTGACTAAATCTCGGGCTAAACCTAGATTAATTCGTTGGGTCCTTCTTTTGCAAGAATTTGATCTAGAAATCATAGATAGGAAGGGTAGTGACAATGGTGTAGCTAGCCATTTGTCTCGTCTCGAATCTCTTTCGTTTTACACTGCAGAGAGTCTTCTTTGAGTCTTATCCTTTTGAGATGCTTTGGAAATCAATTCATCGCCTTGGTATCTGATATTGTTAATTACTTGGTGTGTGCTCCTGAGACTGATTTGACTTCGAAAGGAAGAGATTTCTTAGTGTCACGGGGAATTACTTTTGGGATGAACCATACATTTTCAAACTCGGGAAGGGCCGAGGTGGTTAGAAGATCATCACGATGAGGAGCAAGAGTCAAGTTCTTAAGTTGTGTCATGTAACCTTTGCAGGGGGACATTTTGGTGGGCGAAGAACAGCTTTCGAGTCTTTGCCAGTGGTCTCTTACAGCGACTCTTTTCAGGGCATTGCCCTCTACCTTTCATGTGAGATGCCAGCGAGTTGGGAATGTGGGGAGAAATGAGATGCCTGAGCAATATCACAGTAGTTGAAATTTTTGGCGTTTGGGGTATTGATTTCATGGGGCCTTTCCCAAGTCTAATGGTTTTGAATATATCTTGCTTCTTTGTAGATTATGTGTCCAGTGGGTAGAAGCAATTCCCAGGACGGACTAGTGATCTAATGTTGTCTTGAAGTTTGTGCGGAGAACATTCTCGTGAGTTTGGTTTCCCAAAGCGATCATAAGTGATAGGGGCACATTTACGTAATAAGTTGTTAAAAGCTCATGGAAGAAGCGGCATCACCACAAGGTGTCACGCCATATCATCCACAAACTTGAGACGGTGAGACAAGCAACAAGCGGATCGGTGTGCTTGAAGGCGGTCCAACCATCCGGAAGGGCCGGTCGATGAAGGTGAATCTTGCTTTGGGCGTACGAGCTGCTTTGAGAGCATTTTGGGGATGAGTCCCTATCGGCTTGTATATGGAAGCGTGCCATCTACGGTTGAGATCGAGCACGGATCATTACAGGCGATTAAGGCCGTGAATCTTGACATCACGAGCGGGCGAGGGAGCTCTCCGGATCACGAACTCGAAGAACTTGGGATGAAGCATATGAAACGCCCGCATTTACTGAGGACAAAGTCGAAGGATTCATGATCGAGAATAGTCAGGAAGGAGTTAAGGCCGGGAATGAAGGTGCTGTTTATTCGGTCTCATCCGAAACTTTTCGGGAAGCTCGACTCGGGTGGAGTGGCCCTGTTTCGTTGAGAGGTGTTTCCTACGGAGGCGGTTTCTTCGCGACCCAAACTAACGGATCATTCTTGTGAGCGGTCGGCGAAGTCAAACCGTATTTTGATCGTGAGAGTCGGAAGAAGTGGAGGCGTTACGGTCGTCGATCCCAATATCTTTGGCCGGATTATATCGGGCTCGCGGCGTTAAGCGGAAGTACTACGTGGGAGTTTACCCACAGTTTTGCTTGTTTTCTTTTTCTTTCCCTTTGATTTATGCGGTTTGGTTATCTGATTTTCTCATGCATTAATGCGGCTTTTATAGTGGAGGCGGCGTTTAAAAGATGTACATGGGCGTTCAAAGTTGGCGTTCGAAGTTTTCCGGTTGAGTGTCTGAAGCCATTCGCGGTGGCGCTTAATCGAACCGGCGTTCGAGAAGAATCTGAAGCCATTCACGGTGGCGCTCAATCTGAACCGGCGTTCGAGAAGGAATCTGAAGCGATCACGGTGGCGCTCAATCGAACCGGCGTTCAAAGAATCTGAAGCCGTTCTCGGTGGCGCTCAATCGAACCGGCGTTGGAAGGAATACAATAACTTTTTCATCCGTTCGGGAGGCGGCGTTCGAGGAAAGCGGCGTTGAATTGGGTTAGTAGCTTTTCTCGGTGGGCGTTCGGTGTGAACGGCGTTCACAAAATGGGCATAATGATTTTGCGACTTGCGCTCAGACCGAACGGCGCTCAACCTTTGGGAAGAGACCCTCCAGCCCGTTTGAATATGAGCCAAGCCTTCTCGATTAAAAAAGGAAAAAGAGATGAACAAGGCGCTCGTGAAGCGGACCCGTATATTAGGGTTGTTGCCTATTTTTGTTTCATTGCAAATTCACTCATTCAGTGCCGCCGCCCTCGTATTCACGCCACGCGGCGTTTTCCGTGCCACCGGCGGCTCGTTCGGCGCGCCCGTTCTCTCCGCCCGCCTCCGGTAGCGCCGTCTCCACGATCTCCGCGCTCACCACGAGTGTTCTTGACCGTAGCGTAACCACAGCGCGCTTCCGTCTCATGCGCTTCGCCTGGCCTCACCTCCCTCCGCCGGCGCTCGCCCAGCCGCCCGCTTCCGGCGCTCGCTCCACCAGCCGGCGTTCCTCACGAGCGCCCGCTCGCCGCATTCCCCGCGCGCCTCTCGGCCCGGCGTTCCTCGCGACGCCCGCTCCGCGTTCAGCGCGCGCTCAGTACCGGCGTTCACGCGTCCGCCTCTCCCAGCCGCGCGCCCTTCCTTCCGCGCCCGGGCCATCCGTCTACTCGGTCGGCGTGCATTCGAGTGCCGGCTCACCTATCGAACTCATCACCCGCCTCACAAAGGCTTCGCGCCTCTCTCGCGCCCTCTCAAGCGCCTTGTACTGCCGTGCGTGCGTGCCTCTCGAACAATGAAGGCTTCCGCCGCCCGGTCGTACTCTACCACACGCACACCCAGCTGCTCACCTAGCTCGAGGCTCCTTCCGGGCATTTAAAAGCATGGTTTGCACAAAACCCTCTCGCCTCTTTGGCGAAGCAATGAAGCAGCGAAGGTGCTTGAGGATCAGTGAACAACCCGAAGATCTCAGGCGAACTACAATGCCCATTCGCGATTTTTACGCCCGAAGGTATCTTTTACTCCGTTATTCGTTCGAAAGATATCAGTCACCCGTTCGTTTGATTGGAATATTTTAGCTTCGTTGGGTGTTGATGGATGCGTGAAGCGATATTTGAAATTATAGAGTGCGCTTGGTTTGGCAACTAGGGAACCGAAGATGGTTTTAAGAATATTGTTAGGGGTTTTGTGCGACACTAGAGCCGATGATGATTTTAAGTGCGTTACGTGGGTTGGGGGAGGCGAGATCGCTATTACACTAAGTAAATGCGTGATGTTTTGAGTTTTCATACTAGAGTTTTTCGATGTACGAGAGATTTCCCTCTTTGAGACATGGAGGATTTTAGCGGTTTTGACAATTGGTCATCGGCAGGCACTTCTAGTGCCTTTATTCGAGACCTGCTTTGGTTATAGCCCATAAGTTCCTAGCGTACAACATAGCAGGGGAAAGAGCGGGCCCGATAAAGTGAGTGCTCAAAGCTTTTCCTCTTGTGGTGTCTTGTCGATAACAAGAAGGTTTGTCTGGCGCCTTTCTTATAAGCGCCGATTTGAGTATATGAAGGCGGCATAGTAAGGCCAAACTCTCCTTGAGCGATACCCTTCATTCTAGCCAGTATTTTGTGGGAATCACTAGTGAAGATGGTCTTATTCGGGCTCGGCGTGATCGAGAATATTCAATCACTTTCGGTGATTTCCGGTTGATTATTGACCGACAACTTTGCTTCCTTATAAGCACGGCGTCTTGTCAGTATATCACGTTCAGCGAGAACCAACCGTGCAGGGACTATTGTTGTCTGCCGCCCCGTGGATGAAGATGTCCCAGGGATGCAGGTGCAAAGCGGGAGAGCGGGACCTCATGACACTTTCCTTCCACAGCTTTCCTCTCCTCCCGTCGGTCCACACGCGGCGCCGATGACCTTAAGTATTTTGATTCGGCTTTAGCCGATTTCAGCGAGCCTTCATAGCGGTTTGGGGACTTTAGCTCCTCACTGGAATCGAGCTTTGAGAGTATCGGCAGCAGATGGGTCGACAATTCACGAGTTCGGTAATCTTGACCCGGGTTTTCGGAGAGTTCCGTCTTGAGGTATATCGGTGTCTTGCGCCCTCCATGATTCAGCGCCTTGATCGATCTTCGGGCGTTTGGGGATTTCGTCGAAGATGTTCTGGCGTTTGAGACACCCATAGGCGACATTTGGGCGACCTTCAAGCCCGATGGGACGCTGGTCCCTATCCCGCTGCTTCTCGCCACCACCACCACCATGGACCAACGGTGAAACTTCCTTTGTTGGAGAGTATCTATATTTCCTTATTTCTTTTTGCTCTCGTCCTTTTTTGGTGGTTCGTTGTTTTCCTTTTGTGGTTTGTTTGTTTTCCTTGTCTTTTAAGTGCTTGCTTTGCGGGACTATCCTGGAACTCGATGTCCGCCCGACCTCATTTTCTCTCGGTGTTATCGTGGAAGTCTCTTTCTCTTTTTGGCCTTATTTTGTTGTTCATGTTTAGTGCTCGGGGACAAGTGCTCGTCTATGTGTGGGGGTTGTTGATGATATGTTGTATATGTTGTGCTCGGGTATGTGCATGATTGACACCATGGATCTATGCTTATTTTGTCATCTTGTACTCAAGTTTTTGTCTATCACGAATAAGTTAGGATTATAATTTATGCACACGAACTCGTGGTATTGGTCAAATCTTGATGTGTTCTCTTTATCGTGATGTCGTGTGATTGAAGTGCAATGTGAATGAGCGAGGTTGTGTGAATAAGTCTTAAATCGGGGTTATTGATGTGATTTGTCGGCTAATGTTAGGGGAGTGTTAGCAGTTTGGTTACCTATATACTTGTTTCAAAAAAAAAAAAAAGTGAATAAGAAAAGAAAGAAGGAGAATGAAAACTCCGATAATTTGTTGAGATTGTATAAATGGAGGTTGGATTACGCCCCTCTTTCTCGTAAATTGAGAAATGGGCATGGAAACCACGATAGGAGACTCGAATTCATGAGACTTCACTTTCGAACATTGTTCCAAAATTTGTTTATACTTTCTTTGTGTTCTCAAAAGAAACTTGTTGCTAAAGGTAACCATTTTAGTTAATTAGCCTCTAACGGAGGTTGGTGCGAGCAAAAATAATCTTCTTGTTTATTTGACATTCTCACAATCTTAGATTTGTTTCACATTAACCTTGATTATGTACTCATCATGTACGGGGAATTGCAAAAGAGGTTTGATTGATTAGATTAAGAGTTTAGTTGCATGAGCTATTCTTCTATTCTTGCTTGTATAGACTTTGCTTGAGGACAAACAAATGAATAAGTGTGGGGAGTTGTTTGGTGTCATTTGTGCTTATTCTTGGTATTTTTTGCATGTTGTCTTCATTAGTTTATCCCATTTATGCCGTTAGTTCGATTATTATTTATCGTTTCGGACTTACTTGGTTCGTTTCAATATTTTACAGAAAATTGGCATTAAATAGGATGAAATGAATCTACCAAGGATCAAGTACAATGAAAGAGCATCGCGATAGGAGTTCATAAGCGGCGGATCCTAATCGGAGTTCGGATGAAGGAGAGCGAGGCAATTGTTGAAGTCGCGCCGGCCCGTCGCATGGCCGACATCCCAGCCTTTGCACACGCGCCGCGCCGCGCCGCCAGCGCAAGACTGAACGCCGGGCTCACTCCGAGCGTTCCCAATTTCACTTTCGCGTGTTGGAGGCGCTTCGCTTCGCGCGCGGCGCTTCGTCCGCCGCGCCTCACTGTTCACTCGCGCCGCCCGAGCGCTCCAGCACTCGCCGCGACCGGTACCGCCTCACTCTGGCGCGCGTTCCCAATTTACTTTACTGCGCTCGGTGAGCACTCGCTCGTGCCTCGCCTCGCCCGCCTGCTCTCGCCTCGCCGCTCCCAGCTTGCCGTGCCATCTCCGTACCTGACCTCGGCCGTCGGCGTCCGCCTCGCGTCTCGCGCTCGGTTCACCGGCGCTCAATACCTATATATATACGTTATTTAGGTTATTTTGGGGTTCGGTTTACGTATTTTTCGTTTTTCGTTCACCATCACTTATTGGAACAAAGATCGATCTGTTCTTCAATTTTAGTCGATTCGGACATTAGTTTAACATCACTGTGATCGGTGCTTAGTTCTCTTAAATTTTATTTACTGAGTTCTTACAATACCTTGTGTGATTTTGGATTTGAATTGAGAGTAATTTATCGGTATTTTGTTCCGTCGTTCTTGATCATTTCATCTACGTATTGATTCATCACGCTTGTATTTAATTCTGTTTTGTTGGGCTCTTGATGGGTTCTTGCTTTCGGTTTTAATAATCGAATTTTATGCAAGTGGAGTTGAACTTCAGTTCATGATTAATCGTTCTTCGTTGAATCTCATCGTTTCTTGTTTGGAGATCTTATTTAATTGCTTTTGATTTGTTTCCTGTTTCCATGTTTAGTAGTTTATCATCTAGGGTTTGACAACCTCTAGTTTAGATCTATTGCTTAATTAGTTTAGCTCGGGATTGACAAACCCTGGCTTAGGTTTGCTATTTGATTCTCGTGATTGAATTCTCGTATGTCTCAAAAACTCATGTTGGCATTAGAGTGTTTAGGATTTAATCAAGTTGCGTGAGCAACACGAACATTAGGCCTCGTTAAGTTTTCCTGAGAGGCGACTAGGGTTAACTTTCCCTACTATAACACCTCAAATGCGATTGCGAGTCAATTGAGAGTATACTTTTGGTTGAACAACGCTCGCCTTGCATTCTGCCTCCAGATGCCTCATGGCCGGCTGCTGCTGCTTTCGGCTATCATTTCGGCCTCGTATGCCTCGTAGCTGCTGCTTTGCTCGGCCTATCAATCGGCCTCGTATGCCTCGCGCTCAGTTGCCATCGGCGTCCATCTCCAATAGCTATTGTTGATAAGCTATGGAATCAGCAGGATGGGCACTCTCCAGAATGAGGCGACACTTTGCTCGCATGTATGTCCGTGATAGAGAACCGACTCAAACATCCTATTCTTTTCTTTGAGGAGCTCCCGAGGACATTTTGAGAATTTGAGTCTATCAATTTCTAGTGTCGCCTTATCCTCCCCCAGATTGGCTCAGGCCCAGGTCACTTTGTTCCTCAACCTGCCTACGTAATATAATTTCATACAATTATTATTTAATTAAATGTTAGTTGTTGCGCTAATTAATATACTTACCATGATACTCGGAGCTTTTCGTCTGTCATAGCTCCCTAGCCGTCGGTGGCATGATACTGGAATACGTCCCATTGGACATCTTCTATGGCTACTCCAGCTCTCTTGCCTATAAATAAGTCGAACAAATTAAATAATTAACAAGTATCATGATTCTTAAATAAATTTACTATATCTAAAACTTCAAAGTACTTTACAATCTCTCTCATACTCGAATGCGGGCGTGAGCCACCCCGATGCTTGACTATCCCAGTACCCGCCATCGGCTCG
Organism: Salvia rosmarinus; assembly: GCA_036937905.1. Taxonomy (NCBI): domain Eukaryota; kingdom Viridiplantae; phylum Streptophyta; class Magnoliopsida; order Lamiales; family Lamiaceae; genus Salvia; species Salvia rosmarinus. The sequence continues at coordinate 53,707,547 of CM072821.1, read as the reverse complement.
GACATCCTGTTCTTTGCGGGCCTTCTGCCTTCTCTTGGGCGCCCGTCCGAGCTCAATATGCCTTCCAATTATCCCGATCTCGCTCGGGGATAAATGGAGGTGGGTTAAGCGAGTCCTTAGGTCCGCTTGATCTTGTGAACAAGATCTTTATAGCGTTCGGCGACCTTTACACCAAGTAGGAGTAGACCATGGCCTCGTCCATCGTATCATCCCAATAAAAATATTTGACAGAAAAATATATGATTATAATATGCAAAGGTCAAATCATAAATGACTTATTATAAACAACACGAACCTTAAATTCATCGAAATAATCTGCTTGAACTCTTGAGGCACCAATTTCCAATTGAAGCCGTTGTGATTCATAATTTACGGAATGACTCGTAATCACGGGCTATATCATTGCTCGGACACAAAATGCTACAATTTACGTGAAATAAAGACATCGAGAATGCTACAATTTACGGAAATAAAGACATCGAGAATGTTATAATATACTTAAACCGAGACATCTGAGATAACATACCCATTCACAATGGCTATCTTCTTCATCCCTCTCTAGATGGCCTTTGCACTCTTGCTCGGGGGCGAGGCTATGAGGCAGTGCCTCCATGCCTTCTTCTAGTTTTGGCGGGTGAGGCGGCGGTGTGTATGATCACAGGTGCCTCCTGCGTGATGGCGAGGCACCTCGTCCACTCGTGGAGACATCTGCAAACAAAGGTAAAAAATGTTGTATTATAAATTCACAAATAATACATATCATAACGTTTTGTGCATACTAAAAATAAAGCGCTTTCTTGTGCATACTATATAATAAATTTAAACCCTATTCATCGTAGTCGCCATCATCATCATCCAATGTATGATTGTCTTCTCGACTCGACAATTCAACTTCATCATCCTCATCATCGATGTCTCTTCAATTTCTATAAATGTACGTCGGGATGAACTAGTGTCGTGTCCTCATCCACAACGACATTAGTAATCGAACCTAATGCGTCCTCTTGAAAAGGAGGTACTATCGATCGTAACTCTCATCCGAGACTTCACATTAGATCGAGCTTTAATTTTGTATACTTCCCACCACTCTTTCATAGATTGTTTTAAACTTGGATATGCACAATAGTATACTTGAATGGCTTGATTGGCGAGGATAAACGGTTCGAACTTGTTATATCTTCGGCGTATGATTTACCGAAACCAACTTGTACTCGGAATGAATTGATAACCCCAATCGTGAAGGATCAAACCACTCGCGTCTAAACAATGTTCACTACTACAAAACCACTTTTCTCGCATATAGACTACGCTTTTCGTGGCGTGGTCTATGTTCATAGACTTTTGTATCAGCGTAGTCTATCTGAGCCACGAGTATAGACTACTCTTAACAAAGCGTGGTGTAAATCGTGGTCTATAGTGGGTATAGACTACGCAACAAAAGCGTGGTGTAAATCGTGGTCTATAGTGGGTATAGACTACGCTAAAAAGCGTAGTGTATGTGCGTGTTTTTAATAAAAAGCGTAGTCTATGTCATAAATTAAAAAAAAAAAAAAAAAAAAGCGGGCTTCGGGATTGAACTCACGACATTGAGTTTGTTAACATATCAACAACCATTTCACCAACAAGTCTTAGTCTCTCATATCTGGACTTTATTTGTATTTATATTATAAGGTGAACACAATTCTGAGACTCATACAATTCAATCTCTCTCATATCAACAACCATTTCGAGACTTAGTAAAACTTACTCCCGCCTGCCGTCCTTTCACTCCTTCCTTCGTCCTTCACTCTCCATACTCCGCCACTTCACTCCCGCCTGTCGTCCTTTTCTCCTTGCCACCCTTCACTCCGCCGTCCTTTTTCTCCTTGCGGGGCGGGGTTCTTCTCGGCATTAGAGGGCGTGGTGCGCGACCTATCTCCGGCGGGGTCTCGGGGAAGAATCTGGCCGGGCAGTCGCCCATGTCGGGCTGCTCCGTGAAATCCGGCACGAGCAACTCCGACTCCTTGATTGCGAGATCGGGCGGCTGAGGCCGATGGGGAGACGCTCACGCCGCTAATGGAGGTCCGGATCCGGACGGTGTCGAAATCGGCGAGTCAGCGGCTCGGCTCGGGGCTAAAGCGATGGAGTGCAGCGGCCGGCTCGCTCGGAACCCGTCCGTGGCCGTCGATGAGCGGAGGCGGAGGCGGGCGGAGGAGGCAGTGAGGTCGATTTCTTCTTGCTTTCCGGAGTAATGGCGCGTCGCTTGTCTGGTCACGTCTGCACCACAGACCTTTGCCCGTCTTAGCATCAAAGATACTCCCATTGTGCGTATTCTCCATCATCGGTTTCTCGAATATTATGATTCATGCTTCTTTAGTTGCGGAAGAATTGGTATAAAGTTGAGATTTAGTTTGAAATTTTAGTATTATGCTCAATTTTGTGAGGAAGAAATGGGGAATAGTTGTGTCTTACTAGGATTTTGACAATGTGGAAGAAATGGGGAATAGTCGTTAATTCGAGAAAATGGTCTTTGCTACTCTCAATGCCGCGATCTGAGAAGATCAACAAGCTCAAATCATTGTACCTCTCTCAATCGGATCGGGTTCTCACTCCTCCTCTCGGTTGAGGCATTTTGCTATTTGATTTTGTAAATCTTCTTGGTGACTCGCGTTATTTGATATTGATTTCTTATTTTTGGTGAAGTGAAAATGAAAAATCGGATTCATCAATCGGTAGCTTTCATTATCTCGGTGCGGTGCCTTCTGGATTATGCCTACCTTTTTCATGATTTTTCTTCTTCTTTTTGAAATCTTTGCGTGTCTGAAATGAGGAAGTAGTTTCTTGAATTTCTTCTATTCATGCGGAATTGGTTTGAGTCATGACTTGAGCACGGATCTTATGTTTTAGCGATTCGAGGCGTGGCCTCTTAATATGTAGTATATAATTAGGTTTGCATAATGTTTGGTGTCTGGAAACTATAGTACTTGAATCATATTGTAGGTATTTTAAATACGTATTCTTACGTGGAAAGGTTTCGTCAATTTCCATGACACGAGCTTTATTATGCAAATCCAGTGCACTATAATTGAATTATGTTCTCTGTGAAGCTAATTTGTTACGGCCTTTTGGTTAATGGATTTTGAGTGGCGAAGCTCAACATTTGATGATACCGACACACCCGGTGATAAGGTTGGTGCCTTATGATATCCCCCATGTGCTGAAGGTGTTTGCAAGTTTTAATATTTATTACATTATTTTACCAATCCTAGGTTCGATGCGATGATTTTAGTATGGATAAACCAAAATTGGGTGTTGATTGCACGGTTTGAGGCTAGTGGCAAAGTACTTTTAACTTTTTCTAGTGTAATTAGTTTGGTTTGTTATTGCGATCTTCTTGAAACCAAAAACTTGGAAAAACTTGTTGTTTTAAAGCTCGATGGAGGATTGGGAACTACAATGGGGTGCTGTTTGGTCCAAAGTATGAGTTCTTGTGTTACATTTTCGATTAATCAATTTGTGTGGCATTACATAGTGATCATCATTCTTGAAATGGTTGTTTTATAATTTTACATTTGCATCTCACTGCGGTGGTTTCGATATTAGCTACGTAAATGAATAATATAACATTGTGATTGAAGATGCGGATATAATAACATCTTGTTGTAGCAAAAGTTTATTACCAATTTTCCATTTGCATCATGTCTTCCTTATTTGCTTGACATGGATGATCTTGGAACATTTTTCTAGGACTCGCATCTCACCGTGTGGTGCATTTCGGGTTCCATTAGAAAATGAGAATATCATTTTGCAAGTTTAGAGCACTTTGGATCTTGTCTGTGAATTATTTAGGAGCTTTATTTATTCTTGTGGTTGGGAAATGTATGTGTAAAGTCATGACATTTTGCTTGCAGTCGATTCTCTCTCAGCAGATGTCTAGCATTTTCATTTATCGGGAGAAATGAGTTTCAGCCCTTCAGCTGCAGCTCTGGTTAGTCTTGGCTCATTTCTTTCGGGCATCGGGAAAAAGGAATAAGAAAAAAAGCGACTTATTGATTACTTACCTTAGCTAATTATTAATGCCAACTTTAATTGAACAAAATCGACATTTTCCTCGAAACCTCGTTTTCATTCACCAATTGTTTCTTGCGGTCTATAGAAATTGACATAAATCTATTGCATTTGTTTGGAGAACTTTTGACTTTGGACGAACATATGTGGTCCTTTGGTGGGGCTAAAGGTAAAACACCAAGCAACCATTGTATGGTACGCACGGCCTTGGGGACAACATCAATAGGTAATCATGGTCGCTTACTCTCGGTGAACAATAGATTTGGTTTAGGATTATCTTAGCGTTATACATGTTTACGATAGAATCCTCTTTGGTTCGTTGTCTCTTGCGGTGGTCTACTCTCTTGAAACCCTTCCGCTTTCAAATGTAAGGATAAGTATTAAATGTGAAAGTTCTTGAGAAATTTTACGTGTTTTAAGACAATCGGATATAATAATTACTTGTAATGATCATTGTTGGGTTAGTTTTATCTAATAAAGTTAGCAACAATATGCGAGATAAAGTGGATCTCGCCTAACCGCTTCCTCAACGGCGATAACTTTATTTGGAGGCTTTCCATCAGCTAACTTGTAAGTTTGTGATAAACTTTCATCCTCCTTCAAATTGTCAAAATGCTTTGGGCTTGAGTTCACGTGAATTTAAATGGGCTTGCTATTGTTTCTTGGAAGTTGGACCAAGTTTATCTGAATTGAGTTTTGCTTCATGATGAAGGATGAGATGTCGGACACTTACGCGATTGCAATTGCAATTGCAACAAAAGTTTATAGGATATTAGCTTGGTTTCGACATGATGACACATGTCTTATGAGATGTATGTTTTGGGGAATTTCTTAACTAAATATTTTAGATGCCTCATACCATCTTAAGCAGTCATTTGGTTTGAGCGGTTTCTATAGTAGCGATAATCTCTCTAATTTGCTTGGAGGCAATGGCGGTCCGGTACATGGTCTTGACTACTAAGGACTCTTGCTAACATCTAGCCAAAAAGCAAATAAAACAAAGAAATCCTCAAGTCACAAATGTTTGAAAATAGTTATAAGAAACTTGATAATGAGAAAACTTCAATTGTAATTATTTAGATTACAAAATTCTCAACGTCTCTTGGAAGTAGTCTTTTTGATAAATAAGAAAAGGACACAACTCCTAGTGACTCCTAGTGACTTTCAATGTGTGAGCATCGGTGATATAAAAATTAATATTTCTTATTATAACGATGAGTTAGTTACTAGGATCGCATAAATTTAACAACCGGAAGATCAAAAGTCACAACATTATAATTCTTGAGATCTAGCAAGGTAAGAGAGCTTTAACCATATTTACGCTAAAGTCATATTACTTGTTTATTTTCGCATTTCGGGGCTTCATGTAGCCTCGAGTTATAATTTGAGTGATTAGTTTATATGTAGGTGGTTCATGGTTGTCGGTCCTCATAAGAATCAAAAGACTCATTGGAAGTTGCCTATCCTCACATGATCAAACTAAAGGGTGGACTTATTTTCCACCCTTCTAGGAAACAAAAGGTGTCTTTGTGTCTCTGTTGCCTTTGTTGCTATTTTTCATAAAATGATCTGCCATTTTTAGCATTAGAATTTTGCATGTGGCATGGGTTGTCTTCTATAGGGATGACGGAGACTATCAAAGTACAAAAGTATTAATATTAAAAACTATTAATATTCATGGTTGAGCGATATCTAACAAAGAATGTATTATATGAGCTTGTGGTGACCGACTGCCATCACATAACTTGAGCTCGGTTATAGTCTACTTGTCTACTTGCGACTAGATTGAAGTCTTTGGTTGCCTCTCTGCTCCTTTATAGTAATACTTTGGAGCTTGTAGATAGTTGACTATTATTACAAGCGAGATACATCCGAGTTAATATAACTCACGACCAAAGTGTAAACATTTGCTTTGGAAAACATATTTGTATATATTTCGTTCATTCCTTTGATGTGCCTCCCACCGCTTTTTCTATCCTGAGTCTAGTGAATATTCGAGTTCTAATTTTAAATCTTGAAAGATATGATTTATGGTTGCCATCTTATAGGGTTTGATGTGAATGACCTTTCGAGAGGCGCTAATGATGATGTACATGGTTTGGAAGCTTGACTACATATGTTGCAAGCTTATTGGCTAATGAACCTGATAGTGAGTTTTCTACTTTGGTTGATAAATGCAATACCTATGTTTGCAATTCCGGTAACTATAGTGCAATGACAACTTAGTGATGCATAAATATTGCCCTTGCCACACGGAGGCATCGACAAAACAGACTTCTCCGGATATGATGCTTTTCTTACGATTAGGGCATGTTTATGGTTAACCCCCGCAAATATACCCGATCTCATCACTTTTTATTTTTGTACTTGATAGAATTATCCATGTTATATGATTTTTGAGGTCATTTAACTATGATAAATTATATGCATCTGGACAAAACCGTGTGTCTCATCTATATGCCTTTCCTTGATGTAAGAATTAATAACTTGTTATTTTATGGATATGGTTCTAGGAAAGTGCCTTACCTAAGTTAGCGGTGAGTATGAAGAGTTACTATCACTTTGTCTGCCCAATGCTAACCTCGATGAACAACAAGTTAAAATTTGTTTATGGTTTCTGACATTAAATCTAATTAAACCTCTTGTATCTTAGAAAAAATGTAAATTCGAATTTTAGATCCCTATCTTCACAAAAGGTAATTGTGAAGGCGTGTACTAAACTAGTGCAATCTATAAATATTCATCTACTCTTTCCACGCATTAGGAATGACAATTTCATATGTCCATACAGCGAGATCGTCGGTTTTCTTGCGAGACACTAATTAGCGATATCTTTCCGCTCGGTTTACTTTATATTTAGTTTTCTTACTAGACATTAGGGGTGTGAGCCTTTATCTTTGAGAATATTGTCAACTCACTTAGTTCAAATTGGCTTTCATGATAAAACTTGGAGTCGGAGGCTTCGATATGGGTGCGGCAAACCTCCTATCTTGTGCTACTTGTTTTGCTCGAGGAAATTTGAGAATGGCAACCGAGTTCTCCCAAAATATAAGTGTTGTTGTTGGATTAAGCGGTTGGCTTCCATGTGCGAAGTTTGTACCAAACAATACCTCTTCATTGTCAAAATGGCCAATTTATGTTTCTTACGGTGCCACATTATTATAAAATGATATCTTACCATGAACTTTTCGAGTCACGAGTAACAAATTAGAAGGTGTAGTAGGGCTTACAGGCGTCTTTCGCATCCTTGTCTATTACTTTGTCATGGCAAGGTATGAACCCGAGTAATGATAGCTCTTGAGAGAGTATCTTATGGTTTACTTTGAGATCTATGAGGAGTTTCTTTTTTCTTTTTCTATTCTGAGGATAAAACATAATTTCATTTCACAGCAATGCGAAAGTTGTCTTTTAAATCCTTATTTTCATCTTTTCTTATCTAAATAAATAAATAGTTTTTTAAAGAAATCCAACTCCTCTGTTGGCCTTGCACTTAAGCGAATTTTGGAGAAGTTTAACACCGTCGTCTTTAATCCGTAACAATCTATTTTATCCTTTTTGCATGTTACTGCGAAAGTTATGTATACCATATTGATGTTTGAAAGAAAGTTAAATGACATCCAACAATGCAATTTAGGGATAATCAATTGAGGCTGTTTAAGTTGGAAAGTAGAGAGGTTCTTTTGGTGTGTGCATGCCAGTCTCTGTTCTATGGTGATACTTAGAATTTGATTAAGGTGATGAATTGATCAAGGTGAATACCTTCTCGGTGAATTGATCAAGGTTCTTTTGGTGTGTGCATGCTCATTCCAGGAAAGTTTGTTTTCTTTCTTTTTAAAGTTCTACATCGTATCACGTAATATTATGTGGTGCTCAACTCAAGAAGATCGATGGGTAATGAATATTTTGTATGTTCTGTTGCAATATTCTGTGTGTGGGCTGATTCCATACATATGTACATAGTTTGAATACTAAATTCCAAAAAGATACGGTATGTTCTAATGCAAATTCTATGTATGAACTATACTTGGAATTGTGATGTTATTCTTGCATTACCATGAACATAATGTTTGAGCATTCTTGATCTTGTTTATTGTACTTTAAAATGTGTGTATTTGTGGTAGTATCTAATTACTATTAATTTCTTGAAGGGCAATTTTTATGTTTAATGCAAAATTGGAGAAAAGATGGAAGAAGCAACCAACTTGGGAAATTGTAAAGGTATTTTTATTTATCAAATCACATTTGTTTTATGTTGGATTTCATATACATCTACATGTTGCTAATATTTGATATTTTAAAAATGTCCAAGACAACCCGATTCAAGCAATGAGGGTTCTTTGTACTACGCTTCATGAAAGATATAATTGAAGAAGTTATGAAGAGTGGTTCCATTTCTTTACGTTCACATGTAAGATAAACATTTCATTTCTTTAATATAATCATTTTTTCATACAAGAGTGCTAATATTCTATTTTGAATTGTTAATAGTTTCAAAATCGGTCTTACTCTCGAGGACATTGATGAAGTTCGCGTTGAATGGGCAAATTTCATGCTTCTTCACATATAGTCTTGTGATGTTTTAGTTGTAAATTCTTGATCTTTTGAATTATTTTGTACTACGATATGGGGATATGGTCTTATTGTTTTATTATGTGATGTGCATAGTATTTTGTATAGTGATTTTGTAGGCGTAATGAAAGCAGTTGTATATTTTTGTATAGTGATTTTGTAGGCGTAATGAAAGCAGTTGTATATTTTTGTATAATGATTTTGTAGGCGTAATGAAAGCAGTTGTATATTTTTGAATAGTGATTTTGAGCGTAGTCGCAAGTATATTTTAATCTCATTTGCTTGTGCGTTATTAATTATACGAGGTTTAAATAAAGAAATTAACTACGGTTGAAATTGAAAAACCGTAGTTGTTATTAAATTGACTACGGTTGTAATAGAAAAGCATAGTAAATTTGGCATCAAAATCGTAGTAAATAAACTCAAAACCGTGGTTAATACATATAGACTACGCTCGAGAAAGCGTGGTGTGTGTGCGAAATTTTGTGTGTTCTGGGTATAGACTACGGCGTAAAAGCGTAGTCTATGTGAGAAAAGCGTGGTCATGGTGGGTATAGACTACGCGCAAAAAGCGTGGTGTGTGTGCGAATTTTTGTGTGAGTGCATGCCGTATAGACTACGGCGTGCGTGGTCTATGTGAGCGCGTGGTCTATGGTGGGTATAGACTACGCATAAAAAGCGTGGTGTATGTGCGAATTTTTGTGTGATGCATGGGGTATAGACTACGGCGTGGCGTGGTCTATGTGAGAAAGTCAGTGGTCTATGGTGGGTATAGACTACGCATGCGTAGTCTGTGTGCGAAATTTTTTGTAGTGCATGGGGTATAGACTACGCGTGGCGTGGTCTATGTGAGAAAAGCGTGGTCATAGTGGGTATAGACTACGCATAAAAAGCGTAGTCTATGCGCGCTCAGTTTTCTACACCACTTTTGTCTACACTCAACACGCACATAGACTACACATATTATGTGTAGTCTATCTTGTTTTTCTAGTAGTGGTTGTGGTCTTCGTTGGTAGCCGGATATTCCAACTCACAAACCTCAAATAATCGACCATAAAAATCGAGTTCTTGCATGCCTGTACCATAAGTTTCACCTTTAATGCACACTCCACTATTCATAGTTGATCTTTGTGACCCATGTTCTAATGTGTGAAATTTGTACTCATTTATATAATACCGGCACGCTTTTAATTAGAGTGAAGGCCATTTGGCGAGAGACAATATGAGCGGATTCACAATGTTGTTAGTATGATCTTTGACCTATTATTAGTAAAAAAAAAACGATTAGAATGACTAAACGTACATATTAAATATTTCCTACTAATAATCATCAGAACACTCACATATGCCTCAAACCAAAACGGAAAGCCTCTTTCAATCGACCTTTGAATATCAGAGGTAGAGTTCAATGGATTTGATCTTTTCACATCTTCGATGAATAAACTACATCAACATATATTTACAATCCTAGTTAATAATAATAATAATAATAATAATAATAATAATAATAATAATAATAATAATAATAATAATAATAATAATTAATTCTACGAAAAACACGACACTTACGCCATGTAAATGTCCGCAACTTCAACACGGTTGAGCAACACGTATAAGCGAGCAAAGATCATATTCTCTACTATCCAAATATCTCGTTGACATATTTCCAAAAGGTCTCGCCATCTTGCTTGAAGATTTGAAGCATATCTGGATAGTCTTAGTGCCTAATCTCCGCCGACCATGATGCAAATCTAAACTTCGTTCTTCGTGATCATCAAAATAATACGAGCAAAATGTCGATGCTTCTTCTACTAAGTAAGCATTGCGGATAGAACCCTCAACCCGGCTTTATTTCAGACGTTGTTCTTCAACTTACGTAAGTATCTACAAAATTTAGAACGTTTTCTTCAATTTATATATATATATATATATATATATATATATATGTGATAATGTACTGAGCAAGACTTTCAAATGGATACATCCATCGGTATTGAAAGATCTGACGGGCTTCATCACCTAGATGAACCGGAAGATGTTCCATGGAGTCAAGAAACTAGGGAAAGATGCGCTCAAACTTGCATAAAATCATTTGGAATATTTTCTTGGAGCCCCGCATGGATCATCAAGCCCTATGTTTCGAGAAGTTAAATCTTTGAAGAATAAAGATAATTACATTACAACTTTCCAAACATTGGGTGGGAGAAGTTCATGAAATGCAATCGGTAGAATTCGCATGAAAATGTGATATCATGACTCTTCATCCCAAACATCTTCGCTTTGTCATGTCTACACATCTACCCATATTCGAAACGCATCCATCTCGAAATCTTAAACCTCTTACCCACTCACATAAGACTTTTTCTCACGATTGTCAAGTGTATAAAAGCCTTTAGATATTTTCTGTTGATTCATTCATCGTCAACTCGTCTGCAGCGATATAAATTAAGTTCTTCTATAGATTTGCTCGTATCTTTTGTCTTCCTCGACATTCATGATCGTGTTGAATACATTATCGAACACATTCTTTTCTATGTGCATGACATCAAATTATGCGAATCAAAAGAGAACTCCGATGAAGGTAGATCCTAGAAAATACATCTTTTCTTCCATCCGCCCAAACCGCTTGGATATTCTCATTGCTTTATTTCATCACCGCCAATCTACATTACGGAGACCGGTCCCATACCCATAATTAGTGATGTAAGCTCATCTCCGATCGCGCTCGGTGGATCGTTAGTAATCAACTGTGTTCTTTACGAAACCTCTTGATCCCTTGAAATGGGTGATTATGAGCTAGAAATTTACGATGGTTATCAAACCATGATTGCTACCACTTTTAGCTAAAGTAAAAGCATCGGTATACTCCATGCAAGTCGGACAAGCTAATCTTCCAATTGTACTCCATCCGACAACATAGAGTATGCAAGGAAGTCACTAATTGTCCAAAGTAATGCAGCGTGCATTTGAAAATTTCGCTTCACGATACATCATAAGTAAGACGCCGTCATCCCACAAATCTATTAACTCGCTATCAATGGTTGCAAGAACACATCAATCTTCTCCTTCGGATTATGCGGTCCGGGCACTAAGATCGTAAGAAACATGTACCGCTCCTTCATACACAGCTACGGGGAAGATTATAAGGGTTAGTATAACGGTCCATGATGAATATTGCTTTCTGATTGACGAATGGCTGAAAACCGTCGATTGAGAGTCCCAATCGCACGTTACAATTTACGATGCAAATAAGGAAACTTAGTGTTCAAATGTTTCCATGCAATTGAGTCTCGTCGGATGACGCATGACCCCATCATCGACCAACGATGCATGCCAACGCATATTTTCCTCAGTAGCATTGGATGCATACAATCTACGTAGTCGAGGAGTTAGAGGAAAATAAAACATCTTTTATATGCTACTTGTGTTTTCCGTCGACTTCCACCAGCTCGAGTATTGCTCTTGAAACGAGGATGGTTACGGAATTTGCAACTCGTCAATTCGAATCTTCGGCCTAATAAATCATGCAATTAAATGGACAACAATCAATTTTGTGTACAGGCAACCCCATGCCACGCAACAATCTCTTCGTCTTTGTAGAAGTCATCAGCACGCACTTTCCATCTGGATGCGATTCTATCATCGCCTCGATATTTGATCAAAACCGCTTCTCGATAATGTTGTTCTCTGCTTTTCAACTCGAAGCCGAGCCACAAATGATAATTGTGTGTGATTCGAGCAACCCACCACGAGGTTTATCGGCAGCATTCAACATGTCGTAAAATTTTGTGCATCGAATTTGGCTCTCTCGATCTCGTCAAAGTTGAGCTGTGGACCAGCAAAGATCCACTACCATCGTATGATCGTGTTTGGTTGACGGCCAACATCCGAATCCACAACATTGTCCCTACTTGTGGTTGTCTCTCCTCGAAATATCCATGTGTGATAATTTGGAACAAATCCAAATTTTGATAAGTGATATCGCACAATATCTTTCTTCTCGATAAGGTATATTCTTACACTTTACACTTGACACTGATTTTCTCTCCATCCGCGAATAAAAGCGAGCACTAGCGAATTGATAAAACTTTCAAGTCCTTCTCGAAATTGATATTTAATCCACCAACCGAACTAAACCTCTTATACATCCACTCACGATTGTCATTCATTCTTCAAGCTCCTAATTATAAATAATTAATTAAACATATTCAACATAAGTTGTACAATATAGACTAATTATACACTCGTAAGTTTATTGAGTGGAATGATCAAATCTTACTTATAATTATTGGTTTCTTATCTACAAGGCAACATAAATCATAATTCAAGTTTCATATACTTAATTTTAGCCTAAGCATGAAGTGAGCAAATCTTACATATAAAACATCTTATTCATATACCAATTCTAACAAAATTTCGTGAGTAAGTTTTATAAAATTAATCACCATTTCATTCTCAATTCAACCAAACTCATCCAAATTTCACCAAATCATCACCATATGCCAAATTATACACTAATAACTCAAAACATCTTAATTCAAATGATGAATTTATCATCCCAATTCACATCTATTCAATCCAAGCTAAACATATTCACGAAATGATGAATTTATCATCTCAATTCACATCTAAGCTTATCAATTTCACAAGCCCAAATCACAAGACTAATCATTGATAATTTCACAAGCCCAAATCACAAGCCCAATTCACATCTAAGTTTATCGATTAACAAATATATATCAACATAATTAACAAATATATTAACATAATTAACATATATATTAACATAATTAACAAATTCAACACATCCTAGCATATTAACATAATTAACAAATATATAACAACAAAATCAAAAAAAATTGAAATACAAATCAATAAAAATCGAATATAACACGGATGTACGGGCGGCGATGGGCGAGGGGACGGGACGGCGGCGGGGCCAGCGGCGGCGACGGGCAAGGCGGCGGGTGGGACAGGGGCAATGGGGGGTGGGCTGAGGTGGGGCTGGGGGGGCTGGGGGCTGGGGAGGCGGGGTTTGAGGTCGGGGCAGCGCACGGCGGCGGCGGCAGCGGCGGAGGTAGGGTTGGGTTCAATGGGGTGGGGTGAGGCGGGCGGGGGCGGCGGCCAGGCGGGCAGGCGGCAGGCGGCAGGCGGTGGGGAGGGAGGAGGTTTAATTGGGTTCGAGATATGAAATTGAGAAAGAAAGCGATCTGTTATTAAACTTTTAATTGCGGATTAACGACGGAATTATCCGTCGTTATATAACACCCTATAACGACGGATTAAAATAAAGGTAGAACGACGACTAAATTTAACGAAAACATATTCGTCGTTAATTTACGTATCTAATTTAAAAATAAAAAAAAAATATAACAACGGACTATAATCCGTCGTTAAAATAGCGACAGTTCTGACGGAAATTCCGTCGCTAAAATTCTTGGGAATAAATAAAATCAAAATTAAAATTAACGATGGATTTTTTCCGTCGTTAAAATAAATTTAAAAAAAATAAAAAAATTCGTTTATTTAACGACGGATCCGCTGACGGAATAAGGTTAATCCATTAAAAAAATACAAAAAATTAATTTTAACGACGGATAATGTCCGTCGTTAAATTTAACGACGGAATAGCGACGGGTTTGCCGTCGTTATCGATTCACATGAGAAATTCCGTCTCGTTCGTCGGCGGATCCGCTAAAAATTTCCTTTCTATTCCATCGTTGATTCACGACCCGTATTTTGGCCGTCGCTGATCGGCTGTATTTTTGTAGTGAATCTACGAACTATGCACAATATGTATAAAATTGATTTACATAACGTATAAAGTTGATTAACAACGATAACATTCTAAAGTTGGTGCACAAAATAACAATTTCAGAACGAAAACATTGTACATCAATTTTGTAAGTTTTGTGCGCTAACTTTGTACGTATTGTGCATGTGATTGTGTACTATTATTATTTTAGTTCCTTCTAGAATTACGGTGTACTATATTCTTTTAGTTCCTTCTAATTAAGATTTGCATGGACTGGTGGTGGATAGGTCAAAGCAGCCTATATTTACGAATTCAGTAAATAAACCTGATTATTCGATTAATATGTAGTAATGAAAGGTCAATCCATCGATTAAAGAGCCCACCTTTATCAATTACCGAACTAAGACCTTGCCAACTGGCTGCTAATTCTTAATTAATTAGTCCTAAGTTTGGTGTTCGAATTATTTCGTGATGTCCGATAAAGTATCAACAAACCACACAAAAGAAGTAAATCATACTGATAAATCAGATATAAAAACTCGATTTAGAAGGTGTCAGTAAAATTCTAATGTAAAATCTTTAGTCTTAATAATACTCACTTTATCACTAAATCATCCCTAAAGAGACATATTTGTTTTCCCTACTTAATTTAATGGTCCACACTTAGAGCTAGGGGGAGTTTAAGCACCACCAACTAACTTTTAAAACTTATAATTTTAGATTTATGATTTTCTTTTTAAATTTTAGCACCTTTTGTAGCATACTTTTTTTAATTTAATTCCCCTCAAATTATATTTTTACCTCCACCACAATCATTCCACCAACTTCATTTATGCCTATATTTAAAACTATTTTTGCCTTTTTAGGATTCTTAATTGGATAAAAACTAAGTTTGTTTTTCTTATTGTTATAAAAATATATAGCCTTTTGTACCTCAGTCTAAAATAGCAAGTGTATGCATGCAATTTTCGCTTACTTCAACGGGTAAAATGCAAATAGAAAATAAATAAATAAACAATTAGTAAAGATAAGATACAAGTGTGACGTACATTCTTGACATTGATTATTCATGGTTAACAAACATATTTGAAATTATACAACTAAAAATATATATAAAGAAAAACACTACTTGTGTGCATGAGTGACACGATGGCACCTAGTAATAACCAAAAGTATAGAATATCAGATTATATATTTTGCTGGATCCTTTGAAGCTATTTACGGAAATTTGATTGATTGGATTAAAAATTAAAAAATTATATTCTGTGGAGATGGATTTTATAATTTAGAAACCAATATGTAATTTTACAAAATTATTGTAATATTTAAATTATTACAAAACTCTGCAAAAATTTATAAAATAAACCCCTTAGGGGGATGACCTATTAGTGTAACGGCAAATTTGTGACACTCGTATATTCGATTCTCATACCTTTAGATCGAGATTATCATGTGCGCACACGTGGTATATCTAATGGTTTGATAATACATATGAAAGGGTTGCACAAGGACAGGCTCGTAATTATTTTTTAGTATGATCCAGTTAATAATAGAACATTTAAATATTAATTAATCTCTTAGTACTCTAAATAATTTCATTTAATTTTTATTTTGATTTGTTCATACAAAACATTAACTTTTTTTTTTGGAAACATAACTCCATAATTTTTACCTTAAATTTACCCATTTATTTATATAAAAAAAAAACTCATGATCCATCTTTTTAATCTCACTATCCAATAATCATTTATTATCTCCATGATCCACCTTTTAATTCCAATACCGATTAATTTATTCATTTATAATTATCACTCACTTTACACTTATTACAATTTATTAAATTTCGTGTAATCAAAATCAAAGAATGAATGTGGTATACGGAGAGAGTAATATTTTAATAAAGTAAATAGCGAACTCAACATTCAAAATAATTCACCCCAAGTAATGATAGGCAAATTAATCAATTAAAAAATAAATTAAAAGAATAGATCCCTATTAGTAATTAAAAGAACTACTAAATCTTTTTTATGATCCTAGATTTGTTGCAATATTTAGAGGTATGTACCAAATTAAAATTAATTGAAAATTGAGATATTTTTGTGACCCACCCGGATATTGGGGTAGAAAGTGATGCAGTCCATGGTTCGAGGTCTTAAGATCCAATTGAAGTTCCAATTGGGCTAATCACAATACCATATGCCAAGAAATTTAAGAGGTTGTTAAATGGGCTGATCAAAGAAGTCTGGGTTTAAGAGAAGTTAAGGAAGCCCATTAGAGATGATGGATTCAGAGCCCCAAGAATTATCACTATGCTTTCATATAAGTGGGCTTATTCGTGAAGATTTATTTTATTAGGAGGAAGCCCACAAATTTTAAGTCTTTGGGCCAAGTTTTAAGGTTTTTTTATTTTCGTAGATTAGCTTTAGAATTAGGGTTTGTTACCTTGTGATGAAAGGATTTTGTTTCTTATCTTTTAGTTTCCTTATGCTAATAGGTTTCCTATAGGTAGGGCTGTTTTTCACCCTATAAAAAGGGCTCTATGTTGAAAGAATTAGTTTTCTAATCTCTCTTTAGTATTCTACGAATTCTTGCGAATCATCGTGAGACTCAATAAAACTTAACAAACGGATAACACCTCCGTTTATGGCGTCTTCTTCTTATCCAATGTTCGTGTCTTCAATAACAATTGGGTCGAGATGTTCCATATCTTTGGTTCGATTATTTTGTAAGGTTAGGGTTGCGGAGATTCCAGCAAATTCATCATGTTCGTTCAACCTTTACCAACGAGATCCATATCATTTGGTATCAGAGCCTATCTATTTGTATTAGGTTATTTTTGTTCAAATTCTATCTTAGTTCCTTTACTGTCGTTTTGTTCATAATAAGTCAATTGTAATCTTTCTGAAGGTTCGGAAAAAAAAGAAAACAAAATTGACGGGATTTTTTTTGCGTTTTCTTTACTTCTCATATTGATCTTCGGGTTTCTGAATGGTTGCGATCGTCCCGCCGAGGTGATTGACTTGGGCGGCGGGCGATTCTGGCGTTCTCGACTATCACGCCGAGGTGAGCATTGATCGCCGGAGGCGAGCGACCTCGGGCACCGTAACCACCGATCAAGGCGCTCTTGAGGTGCCCGCTCCGTTGTCCTCGGTTGAGAAACTACGGAATTGGGCGAGATTGGCGTTGAGGAATTCGGACACGGCTTGGCGAGGACCTCATGAGATCGGTGAACCGCTTTGTTCACCGGTATTGAGCTCGACATCTTCCTCTTCGTTAGGCGGCGATCACGAGGGTGTATGGGAATGTTTTCCATGTAACCCTCGTGTGTGTTACCACGGGCGTCCGCAATCCCGCTTTCATGACGCTGCGTGACTACTTGATCATCCTCGGTAGCGGTTGTTGCCAGCTCCGCCGACGGTACTAGCATTTGCACGAGTTCTTGCCATTGAGTTGTAAAAAAATGAAGCTTTTTATTCGAAATGTTCCCACAGACGGCGCCAATGATAAATCTAGTGTATGCTAATATACGAGATTTAAGAAAAGTAGTAAAGAACACAAGAATTTTTACGTGGTTCGATCAGGAATGAGATCTACGTCCACGGAGGTGATGGTCCTCAATACTTTCACTATAATAGATTACAATTAGTGTATCTAAAAGCTCTAGTATTCAATGAGTTGCTAACCCTTCTACCGTCGACCTAACCCCTATTTATACATGTTTGTGGATCTCTAAAGATGTACTGGATCCCTTGATTTGTGGGATCCGATCTCTTTCCATAACTTGATCCTTGAATATCGCCTTCCATATCGTGATCCTTGAATATCTCCTTTGACCTTGTCTCGATTAGGGTTTAGATGTTGGGCTTTAGGCTTAACCGCATAGGGCCGTCCATTAGGTCAGGCCCAGCTTGTTTGATCCTGCCAGTGGGCCTGAGCGGTTGGGCCATATCCCATCATAGCCCCCCCCCCCAAATAGTCGAGTAACAACTATGCCGAGGAGGGGTGAAGAGTGTATTTTGCCGAGGCTGGTTGTTGCTCGGCTGAGGTTGTTGTCGAAGGTTTTCAATCTTTTTGATGTCAGGGTTTGATTGGTTCGCTTGGGTCCGAGCTGAGTTAGGCGATCTGCCCTTCCTGGCTGGTACAGTTTGTCGAGGACTGGACTGAGTCGCCTGACGTTGGACAGAGATGTCCGTCAGGAGGGTGCCGAGGTCCGATCTGGACGGTGACATCCATAAGTAGGGTGTCGAGGTCCGACCTGGATAGAGATGTCTATCAGAAGGATGCCGAGGTCCGACCCGGACAGAGATGTCTGTCAGGTCCGACCTGAACGGCGACATCTGTCAGGTTGATGCAGAGGTCCGACCTGGACGATGACATCCATAAGTAGGGTGCTGATGTCCGACCTGGACAGAGATGTCTGTCAGGAGGATGTCGAGGTCCGACCTGGACAGAGGTGTCCGTCAGGTTGATGCAGAGGTCCGACCTTAGTCGACTAACGTTGGATGGCGATGTCCGTTGGAAGGATGGTGCCGAGGTCCGGAGTCAGAGTGATGATTGAACTATTAGACCGGCGTGTCAGTGTGGTCTAGGACACGTCATACGCGCCAGACGGTTGGTGGACGCTCGAAACGCGTGCGCTCATCTACTTCATATCAAATCGCGATTAACTACGTGGGAAGTTGAAACGGTAAGTTTGGGCGCCTCTTTGTACTATAAATAATCCCAAATGAGGAAACTGTTCACTTTCTTCTTCCTCCTTCGATCCAGAGAAAACATATCCAGAGCTTTCAGAAGTTTCTTCCCAATTTCATCGAAGAAGCAAAAATCCATAAATAAAAAGTAAGTAGGACTTCGACTTCTTCATCTATGTCTGGTTATTCCCGTTCTTCTTCTCTCCCTGAAAGCGAAGTAGAGATTAAGGATTACATGTGTCATAACCTTGCGGGTAAATCTTCGGGAATTAGCGCTAGGGTTCCGTTGATTTCTTCTGTTTGGGATAAGTATAAGGTCGGGGGCGTTAAATCGTCTCGGCCGAGTCGACGATGTGCTTAGAATAGGGAAGGAATGCCACATTCCGGTGAATGCCTGGTGGTGTCTTCCGCAACCTAGTGACAGAGCGTTGGCCCCTCCGGAGGGGTTTGTAACGGTGTATGTAGGCGCCATGAAGGCGGGACTTAGGTTTCGTTAGCCCGTTTTTTGAATATTCGGGAATATTTTCAAATTCCTATATGCCGCTTTTCCCCAAATTCCATTAGGTCGGTGGTAGGGATGGGGCTGCTTTGTTATGGCGTTGGGGAGTTCTCGCCGAGGTCTTGATGCATTTTTAGCATCAAGGGCATAGGAGGTGTATACTATCTTTCACCTCGGCAGCCGTTTAGGGTGACTGCTCCCTCGAAGGTGTGGCAATGGCAAAATAAGTTCTTCTTTTTGAGGGCGGAAGGGCATCCGAGCTATGAGTGGGGGCTGGGTAAAATGAAGGATCTGAAGGTGAAGCCCCTAGGTCACATAGAGGATCAGCTCAACACACTTGGTGAAATTTCCGTCCATTTCACCGAGGACGATCTGAACGATGCCGGGTTGAGCGTATATAGGTCAAAGCCTTTAGGATCGGGGTCGGATCTGGGTGAGGGTACCCTCTTATTCCTTATTGCTTATACGTCTGATGTTCTCGTGTTGACAAATTTTTCTTGTTGTGCAGTGAAGCTCGATCCAAGTAAGAAGGCCAGGGCGGCGACCTCACAATCGCCGAGCCAGGCGCCACCGAAGAAGAAGGCGAGGCGGACTGAGCCTGCTTTGACCCCCGTGGTGGTGGATGATCTGCGTCAACTGGTGATGGCACCTCAACCGAGGTCAAATCCGACCTCGGAGAAGGACACTTGTGCCTAGATTACGCACGAGGTGCCGACTTCCGGCTCCCCCATATCCTTCCCTCGGTATAGGTCTCTTCTGTATTCATTAATATCCCGCTCTGTGATGTATTTCTGATTATTTTGAATTTCAGGATGCGACTTCGGTGATGGGGGAGCTGCACCACGTGGTCGGGGAGCTACAACGCATGACCGGATTCATCGTCGAGGGTGTCTCCCGATACGAGGCATCGGAGAGGGCGCGGACTGCTGCAGAGGCCGCGCTTGTTGCTACGAAGGCGGAAGCTGAGACCGCCCTGAAGAAGAAAGCTCGAGCGCTGGAGGTTGCTCGGGCCGAGCTCGAGGCGCGAGAGAGACGGCCGGGTGAAGAAGTTCGCCGATGAGAGGTGTCTTCTTTGGCGGTCGAGGGTCTATGTTGAGGGCCTTCACCGCAAACTCGTCGAGTCGAAGACTTTCTCCGCTCATCTCCGACACGGCGCCGTGCTCGGGATGCGGGTGGTGTCGGACCACACGGAGGAGGCGGCCGCCATGCACAGCCGACAAAGTCGAGCATGGCCGGGTCAAGGTCGCCTCCTCGGGCGATCTGAAGGATTACGCCCGGTGATCTCAGGGGCCGGGTCCTTCCCGTCTTTGGTGGTGTTGGCGACCTCCCTTCGACGGCCGAGGTCATGGCCCAATCTGAGGAGGATGAAGACCACGAGCTTCGGGAACTCCTTGCCGAGTGCGGGCGAGGCGGAGGCGGGCCGAGCTCACACCTTCCTTCGAAGGAGGTCGGCGGCGGGAGGAGGCGGCGGCAGGAGGTCGGCGAGTCCGAGCAGGAGGCCGAGGTCGTGAACCCTTGTAATAGGTTCAATTGCCGGGTCGTTAGGATCCCGCGCTTGTAATTTTTGCTCTTGTGAATAATAAATACAACTTTTGAAATGTGTGTTGTCCTTTGTTTTAGCACTCTTCTTCACAATATATCGGGCTCGATCATGATCATTGACCAAGCTAAAAGAGGTCCGAGGTGCCTTGGTGAGAAGGACGAGGTGTTATTTTGGAGAAGCCGGTGCTGACGACACGATTTTGATCGGTATGGATTTCAAGTCGTTTGGGGTTGGCGCCTCGGCGTCCACCGGGCAAGAAGCAACGCAAGAGGCTGAATGTGAGGCTGCCCCATTTCCGAGAACGAGACCTTAAAGCTAAGAATCATACATCTCGAAGTCCGGGGACGATGTTTCGCCGGCGTCATTCGGGGCGCTTGATGCGGTGTGAGGCGGCTCGAGCTGGCGGCGGAGGAGTCTGCTCGGATCTCGGAGGAGCATGCGAAATCGAAGAGTGATCCACCGGCTGGTGGCGTCACCATATCCGGGGCCGATGATCGATTTCGAGCTTGCTTGCAGGGGCATGGTGCTAAGGGACGAGGAGGGCCCGACAAAAAAAATTTTAAAGATTGCCTCGACTCCTTGTCAAATACCTCCAGTTCTGAGCTCGTCCATGGCGGCGTATGCCCTAACCAAGAGGTGAGACTCCGCCCGACCACGCCGATGTAAGGGTTGGCCAGTCGAGGTGGGAGGTGGCTATGCGGACCACGCCGAGGTGCTCCGGTTACTGGGTCCGGCTACAACGGGATCATCTCGGGCTCAGCCTTCTTCGATAGGAGCTCGGCGAGGTCGGACATCGGCGTCAGGAGCTGGTCGGGCGAGGGCCTCAGGTCGGTAAGGAAGGATAGTAGGTCGGGGACGGGGTCGTAACCTTGGCCGGGCGGCAAGATCAAGGAACCGAAGTTCGACCTCGGTTTGGGGCCCCGCGTGTCGGGGCCCTTCTGCGCCTGTTCAAAGTGTGGATGGAGTAGGCCGTGGTGGTGCCGACCTCATTGACTGGGTTGAAGGCACTGAGTTCGTCCCGGGTATTCATCGTCGCCACAGATTTTTTTTCGTAGTGCGCGACTTGATGAGTCTCGTCGGGGTGGAGCTCGGAGGCCCGAATGATTTGTATATAGCTTAGGACTTGGTTTATAGTCATGAATGTATTTAGGCTTTGTACCGAAGTGTATATTTTCCCCCTAGAGAGGTACAAATATAGCTTAGTACTTGGTTTTAGCCGTAAATGTATTCAGACTGTTTACCGAAGTGTATATCTTCCCAAATAAAGGGGTATGAATTGACGAGATCCGATCTGGACGTCGTTTGCATGTAGATGTTCAAATTAATGAGTAATCTGTATGCCTTGCATGTAGACGTTCAAATTAATGAGTAATCTGTATGCTTCGCACGTAGACGTTCAACTTAATGAGTAATCTGTATGTGCGGCGCGCGCTTAGTTGAGTACCCTACTTAGTGGGTTTGTCATCTTCGCAAGGGCGTCCCCTTTTGAAGGTTAATTATGTTTATCCGACTTGAGAGCGGATGTGCACATAAGCATAAGATAAGACAAAGCAATGCACTTATTAGAAAAACAAATGTTTTATTGATAAGCAAATGGCTTCGCGACGGAAAAATAAGCAGAGGGCTAACATGGTGCCGATCCGAAATGAAAGCTACGTAAAATACCTCCTTAGGTGTGTTATATGGCGTGTTCGGGGATAAGTACACGGATAGGTGAGCAAGCTTATAGGCCCTTTTGTTGAGGTCATCCCGGCCTTGGTATGGGCCTTCCCATGTTGGGTCCAATTTGTTAAGGCGCTCGGCTTTCTTTGGCCTCGTTGTTTCGTGAGCGAGGTCACCTACTTGGAGTGTGAAGGCCTTCACCCTCTTGTTGTAGTACCTTGCGACTTGGCACTTGTACTTGGCCTCGTTAATGAAGGCGAGCTCACGCTTCCTCTAGAGCATCAAGTTTGACCCGTGGGTTCTCCCGTTGTCGTCTTTGGTCGAAGTGAAGGTGCGTGGGCTCGGTGCACCGATCTCGGTGGTATGATAGCCTCGGTGCCATAGACTAGGCTGAAGGGTGTTTCTCCGTGTGAAGTCCGTGGTGTGGATTACGTATGACCGGAGGACTTGAGAGAGATTTTAGCCAAATCTCCTTTAGCTCGATCTAACCTCTTTTCAATCCTTGCACGATCGTGCGGTTCGTCACTTGATCGACCGTTCGCACGTGGGTGTGCAACCGAGGTGAGCTTTGTTTGATCTGGACCTCTTCACACCATTCTTTGAAGTGTTTGTCGACGAACTGGGTGCCATTGTCCGAGATCAAGGCGTGTGGTATGCTGCGGTAAACTATGTTTTCAAGCAGATATGCGAATCATACGCTTGTGAGGTTTGAAAGGGGTTCGAACTTGACCCACTTGGTGAAGTAGTCTCGGCTACAACCAAATACCGAAGTCGGCCTAGGGCCGGTCGAAGGACCAACAATGTCGATTCCCCACTGCATGAAAGGCCACGGACTTTGTAGGCTCACGAGGTCGATGCAGGGTAGCTTCTTGGCGTGGCGTGAAGTTGGCACTTGAACACTTCTTGACGAGCTCGGCCGAGTCTTGGATGAGGTGGGCGATAATATCGACCTCGGCGTCTTCTTTGAGAGAGCTCACGACCGATGTGACTTCCACAGGACCCACTGTGAATCTCGTTGAGGGCGTGATGCGCCTCTTACGGCCCAAGGCATCTCGGGAGTGGTTGAAGATAGGATTTCTGTAGAGAGTGCCTTCATGCGTGGCGTACTTTTGGGATTTGACCATCATCTTTTGGCCTCGAGCCGATCACTCGGTAATGCACCTTCTTCCGGATAAGCTTTTATGGGAGACATCGATTCGGCTCTATCTCGGTGATGATGCGATGTAGGGCTCCATGATGCTTCGGAATGAACTTATCCACCGGTGGATTTGTCGATGTGAGGCTAATTCTTGAGGATGTCACCTCATTGCTCTCCTCGGGGATACGATGAAGTGTGGAATACCTGAATGAGGTCAGCATCTGTTTAGCATTCTCAAGATATTGCTTCATTCGATCCTCCTTGGCCTCGTACTTGCCTAAGACCTGGTTTACCACGACCTGGGAATCTTCAAAGATCTGGATCTTTTCCACTTTCAATTCCTTTGCGAGGCAGTCACGAGATTAGTGCTTCATACTCCACCTCGTTGTTCGTGGTCGGAAAGGAAAACCGAAGTGCATAGGTTACTTCTTGTTTTTCCGGGCCAAGGAGCAAGATGTCGGCTCCGCTACCTGTTTTGCATGAAGCCCCATCCACGTACATACATCCGCGGCCGTCGGGTGGGTTGAGGGCAAGTTCCTCCGTCGTGAGGCGGAGGTCGAGTGGCCTCATTGGTAGGATCGACCTCGGTAAATTTGGCATCTACCGGAAATCGGCTAGAGCTTACCCTTTGATGGTGGGTGCGGGAGAGTATGTGATGTCATGCTCACCGAGCTCCAGTGCCCACTTGGCTATACGTCCGGATGACTCAGGTTTTGACAAGACTTGTCGCAGGGGTAAGTCAGTCAGTACCTAGATGGAATGGGCTTGAAAGTAAGGTCGGAGACGTCGCTTGGCGTTCACCAGTGCCAACGCTATCTTTTCGAAGCTGGTATACCTAGTCTCCGGTCTTTTGAGAGCTCGACTGATGAAGTAGATGGGGAGTTGTCGTCCGACCTCATCTCGTACCAGTACCGCACTGATTGCCTCGTCCGAGGCGGCTAGATATAAAGAAAGAAGCTCTCCTTCTTTCGGGGCGGACAGAGTTGGTAGGTCGGCGAGGTACTCTTTCAGCTGTGTGAAGGAAACGTGGTGTTCTTCCCGCCAGGCGAAGTCCGGGGCTCTCCTCAAGATCTTGAAGAAGGAAGCTGCTTCTCGGCAGCCCGAGATAGGAATCTCTTGAGGCGCCGACATCCGTGAGTTTGTGGATCTCACGGATGGTTTTTGGTACTTGCATGTCGAGCACCGTTTTCACCTTAGTGGGATTCGCCTTCAAGCCTTCTTGAGAAACCCAAAGACCCGTGAATTTCCTGTTTTCACCATGAATGTGCACTTTTGGGGGTTGAGCTTGAGGTTGACCGACCTGAGGAGCTGAAGGATAGTTCTGAGATCGTCGGCGCTGCTTTAAGTTTTTTGGCTTTTGACCACGATGTCGTCGACGTAGACCTCGACGATCTTCCCTATATGATCTCTGAATATTGCGTCCACCATCCTCTGGTAGGTAGCTCCGGCATTTTTCAGACCGAAAGGCATTTTTCGATGCGCGAAGGCGCCGTCGATGATGAATGCCGTCTTTGGAGCATGCTCACAGCTCATCGTGACTTGGTGGTACCCTTGCATGCATCCGAGAAACCGAAAATCTCGTGGCCTACCAGTGCCTCCACCTTTTTGTCAATATCAGGGAAGGGGTAGCAATCCTTTGGTCAGTGTTTGTTGAGGTCGGTATAGTCGACACACATGTGCCACCCTCCACGGCTTTGGACCACTGTTGGATTAGCCATCCAGGTCGAGTATTTGACCTCGAACAGAATCTTAGCCTCCTGGAGTTGAGTCACTTAGTCTCTTATGACCTGGCTGCGCTCTGCTGCAAACCCTCTTTTCTTCTGCCGAACTGGTTTGGTAGCTAGGTCGATGTTGAGGCGATGAGTGATGAGCTCGGGTGACACTCAAAGATGTCGAGTGGGGACCATGCGAATCGTCCTGTATTCCTCGTGTCGTATGACGTCTTTGTGGAATATCGGTTGGACCACAGGTGCCGACCTTGACGACTTTGGAGGGTCGTCGTCATATAATTGAATGTTGTCGGTCGGTCGGCCGGGCTGCGCCTTCCGAGGGTTACGTAATTGCTAGGCACGAGGTAAGGCCACGTCTTGGGTTGAGACTCATAGGCATTCTTTAGTTGCCGTTTGGTCACCCCGATGTTAGCACTCCCACCGAGGTGGGTATCTTGATGGTGAGGTGGTATCACAAGCAGACGGCCTTGGTGGCATAGAGCGGTCTCTCCCGGGATGATGTTGTGCGGAGGGAGCTCGGACCGGGAAGAACTGAATAGCCTTAGTGATCGACACGGAGCACGTCCTACAGAATCGGAAGGTAATGACACCTTCGGTTGGGCCGCCTCTGAGTGAAGCTCATAACGGGGACGGTGCGGGATGTATTGGATCCTCCGACCTCGAATTTATCCAGCGACTACGAAAGATGATCTTGACGGAGGCACCGATGTTGATGTAGACCACATGGACGTTCTTGTTGCCCACCACGGCTTGTATGGTGATAAGCGTCTTAGTGGGGCATGATCTAGGGCACTTGGGTCATCTTTGAGAACACGATGTTCTCTCCATCCCGAGTCGCTTATTTTTTGGCTCTCGGGACCGGCCTCCAGAGCTTTGTTTCTCAATGACTACCTCGTCGTGCCTATGGGCAATCCGGTGATGGCGTAAACCTGCTCCATCGCATTGGGACCTTCGTCCTCGTCATCTTCTGGTTGGGTCGTCGTTGAGGTCGGTCTGCAGTTGCCACCTCCATTCTTTCCTATGCGACACTTATTCCCGACTCGGGTCGGTAGAGGTACTTCTTGAGCGCCTCCTTTAACGAGTTCATCTGTCTGCGAGCTCGGGTTTCACTAGCGGTCTTGATATTGTGACCATACCCTGGTGGTAGTCACAATACTTGTCCGTCGACCTCTTCTTGGATCCTCCCTTCATGGGAGGTGGCCTTGGGAAGAGCTCAGTGTGGAGCTCAAATATTTCCGCCCTCGATTTCAGCAGAGGAGGTGTGTTGCCACCAAGGTTTGGCTGAGGTCCCAGCCTGGATTCCATCGGGCCTTTCTTGATCCTGTCGAAGGTACTTCGGCGATCAATGCCTCTCCCTTGGTCGTCTGGCCTCTTCCTCTCGACCTTCTGCTCATCCCAGGTCTTTGACGTAATTGTCAACCAGAGTCCAGAGGCGGCTCACCGTCTTCGGCTTTTCTCTGGTGATCTCTTTGTTCAGGGCGCCAGGTCGGATCCCGTTCTTGAACGTATTGATGATATAGAGATCGTTACTCTCATCAATTTTGAGGGACTCCTTGATGAACCACGAGACAAAATTTGACATCGTCTCGTCCCGTCCTTGGCGGATGGTGAGCAGGTCGGACGAAGGCTGCTGAGGTGGCATCTTCTGGTAGAAGCGCCACTTAAACTGATCCATGAGATCCTTAAAGCAGTGTATGCTGTTCTGGCGGAGCGAGGTGAACCAACGTCGGGCGTTGGAGACCAACACCTCGGGGAAGATTTTGCACATATGAAAATCCTCCATTCCTTGATTCGCCATGTTGGTGGTGTAGGCGAAAAGAAAGTCGGAAGGGTCCCCGGGGCCATCGTAAGCAGCGATGTTGGGTGCCCTATAGCGTTGGGGCATGGGCGTATCCAAGATTTCTCTGGAGAAAGGAGAGATGATCCTCCCGTACCGGTCGAACCCCGGAAGCTCGTTGCTATCTCTCTCTGGAGGGGTGGGAGACCGGTAACGGCGTTTGTCATCTCTTGAGGGAGTTCGGCCGCCTCCCTCCCTTCTATACCGCTCGGCTCCACGGATGGCGTGCCGGAGTGGTGGCGACTCCGCGGGTGGCGCGGGGTAAATGGTTGCGATCATCCCGCCGGGTGATTGACTTGAGCGACAGGGCGTTCTGCGTTCTCGGCTATCACACCTGGTGGCGTTGATCACTGGAGGCGAGCGACCTCGGGCGCCGTAACCACCATCCGGCGCTCTTGAGGTGCCGCTCCGTTAGTCCTACGGTTGAGGAAACTACGGGAATTGGGCGAGATTAGCGTTGAGGAATTCGAGACACGGCTTGGCGAGGACCTCATGAGATCGGTGAACCGCCTGCTCACGGTATTGAGGTCGACATCTAACTCTTCGTTAGAGCGGCGATCCCGAGGGTGTATGGGAATGTTTTCCATGTAACCCTCGGTGTGTTACTGTGGTGGCGTCCGCAATCCCCTTCATGACGATTGCGTGACTACTTGATCATCCTCAGCACGGTTGTTGCCAGCTCTGCCGACGGTACTAGCATTTGCACGAGTTCTTGCTATTGAGTTGTAGAAAAACGAAGCTTTTTGTTCGAAATGTTCCCACAGACGGCGCCAATGATAAATCTAGTGTATGCTAATATACGAGATTTAAGAAAAGCAGTAAAGAACACAAGAATTTTTACGTGGTTCGATCAGGAATGAGATCTACATCCACGGAGCTGATGGTCCTCAATACTTTCACTATAATAGATTACAATGAGTGTATCTAAAAGCTCTAGTATTCATTGAGTTGCTAACCCTTCTACCGTCGACCTAACCCCTATTTATACATGTTTGTGGATCTCTAAAGATGTATTGGATCCCTTGATTTGTGGGATCCGATCTCTTTCCATAACTTGATCCTTGAATATCGCCTTGCATATCGTGATCCTTGAATATCGCCTTTGACTTAGTCTCGATTAGGGTTTAGATGCTGGGCTTTAGGCTTAACCGCGTAGGGCAGTCCATCAGGTCAGGCCCAGCTTGTTTAGGCCTGCCAGTGGGCCTGAGCGGTTGGGCCATATCCCATCAGGAGCCATCTCCACATCGTCATCGTCTAAATAGAGGAGACATATGTGGTCTAGGAAGTGATAGAGGTCCTCGAACAATGGGGACAAGTGATTTTGAGGAGTCTAATTTTGAAGAGTACGAGGCTAAAGATGACGAACAATCCACTACTGGTCAACGAATGAGAGGAGTAACAAGGAATCAGGAAGATGACAACTTAGGAAACATCAAGATTAATATTCCATCTTTCCAAGATCATGAGGTATACCTTAAGTGGGAGGGGAGGGTGGAGATTATGTTTAACTATCATAACTACTCATAATTGAAGAATGTGAAATTGGTCGCAATCAAATTCTCTGATTATGCCATCGTTTGGTGGCATCAACTGCTGATCATGTTGGATTTGTATATATAAAAGCAGAATGGTTGAGCTTGTATATAATGTTTCCTGTTTCCACTATTCCAACTCCTATCTGAATTGTTTAGTTGATTGTATATGTTTTCTCATTATCTCATACAAAAGTTAGATCATACAGTGTGTAGAAGATCATAGAAGTCTGTATAATTGGTTAAGCTAGTTGAGATATAAAAAGGATCACAGCTGAGACAACTTGAGGACGAGTTATCAATATAGGCTGTAGTATAGATAAGAAGTAACCTGACTTGATTGCTTATCTATGCTGGTACGTCTTAACGTATTGATGGATCGCGGTGAGATTAGTTCTTCTTTTCTCTGACTGTCGTGAAGAACCTAGATCTTGGTGATTTTACGTTGATCTAAAACTCTATAAGGTTTTAGGTGAGTATGAGTTACTGACCATCACTTTGACTTGTTATAGGTGAGGGTTACATAAGATAACCCAAGATTCTCCAAATCTTGGATGGTGGCAGTGCTTGTATGTCATACTAGTTATCTGTATCGAATCAATGTATCTGTTTAGGATGA
Source organism: Salvia rosmarinus (assembly GCA_036937905.1). Taxonomy (NCBI): domain Eukaryota; kingdom Viridiplantae; phylum Streptophyta; class Magnoliopsida; order Lamiales; family Lamiaceae; genus Salvia; species Salvia rosmarinus. The sequence continues at coordinate 53,677,925 of CM072821.1, read as the reverse complement.
TGACATCCCTTAAGGAGCTCAAAATGTTTATTGTACTAAATCCTACAGGTTGAGTTAGCTCAAGTACAATAATAAAGTTGAGTGGTACTACTTAAGGAATTAAAGAGAATAATTATTTTAAGCAATCAGTGCTCTATAAATAATTAACGGGCGTACGATATCTTAAATACGAGGATTCGTAAGTCTATGTAGCCCGACTCAACTTCGGTAAAGAAAGGGTAAGTCATCATTTATTCTCAAGTGGAATGAATAAATGTTTATAAATTAATTAATATTCTGGGTTGAACATAAGATAATTAATTCATTTTAGGCCCATCTTTATTCCTTGTATTTTATCCCTAGGCTGGCCCATCAAGGCTTGTTACTGTTGAGAATTTTGTCCACCCTATGTAGAGTCCCACTGGGATTCTATTCTAATAATGTATTATTTTAATACATCTCCTATATCTAGATAGATATTATATGATATTATTAGATATCAAGATATAATTATTCTAGATAAGAATTATATTCAGGGATTGGAGATAATTATTGTATTTATTATATATGCAAGAATTCTATCTAAGTAGGATTCTATGAAAAACATTATAAATATAAACTATTAGAAAATCAGATCATCCAATGCCTAAGTGTGATTTTCGAAAATCACAAAGAAGAACATAGGGGGAAGAATTTTGTAGTAAGAACCATAGATTGCTCTGTAGGGAAATCTGATTTTAACCCTCTCCCGATGATCTATCTTGGATGTTTAATTCACCATACATTGATTATATACCTATCATGCACCTATATAATTAATTGCAACACGTAGGTATTTTCTCGTGTTTACCTGCGAATTTGTCGGGAAAGAACGGATCAAGACTCGTGCTTTGATCTTCTGGACTGTATCCCGATTGCCTAAACTCTAATGCCGAGTGAGGACAATCTATGGAGAGTGCTATAGAAATTCGCCTCATTTCCTTCTTGAAAGTTTTCAAAAATTCCACTATGTGAATAGTAATTTTTGAGAATTTCACACTTATGATTAGGGTTTGATTTTCTCTCACCTTATATTTATAATGCAATCCTACTATCAAGATAGAATTTATGCATATCTAATAAATATAATAATATCACTTAAGATAGAGAGGATCAAGACAGAGTCCCAGAGGGACTCTACAAGGAAATGATCGAATTTCTCTAAGCTCCAGGCCTGGATGGGCCAGCTCAGGGATCAAATGCAAGGAATAAAGATGGGCCTCAAATAAATTAATTATCTTATGTTCAGCCCAGAACATAAATTAATTCATAAACATTTATTAATGTCACTAGAGAATAAATGCTGACTTACCCCTTTATTTTCGAAGTTGAGTCGGCCTCGCATTTAGACTTAACGAATCCCCGTATTTAAGATATCGTACGTCCATTAATTATTTACAGCGATCTGACTGCTTAAAATAATTAATTACTTTAATTCATTAAGTAGTACCACTCAACCTTATTATTGTACTTGAGATAACTCAACCTGCAGGGTTTAGTACAATAAACATTTTGAGCTCCTTAAGGGACGTCATCATCCTAGCGGATACGGTGACTCGACACGGGTAACTAGCATGACATACAAGATCGCCACCACCCAAGATGCATAGAATCTTGGGTTAACTCATGTAACCCTCACCCATAACAAGTCAAAGTGATGGTCAGCAACTCATACTCACCTAATACCTTATCGAGGTGTAGATCAACGTAAGTCACCGAGATCTGGGTTCTTCACGACGGTCGATAGAAGAACTCATCTCACCGTGATCCATCAATACGTCGAGGCGTGCCGGTATGAACAAGCAACCAAGTCAAGTTACCTCTTATCTATACCGCGACTATACCGACAACTCGTCCTCAAGTTGTCTCGGTGTGATACTTTTATATCTCATTAAACTTGACCAATCATACGGACTTCGTGATCTACAACATCTTGTATGATCTAACTTATATATGAGATAAGGGGACATACATATGCAATCAGTAAACAATTCGAGATAGGAGATTGTAATAGTGGTAACGAAACATTGTATCAAGCTCAACCAAAATCGCTGCGAGTATACAAATCCAACATGCTCTCACTCAGTATTAGAGAATATGCATTTGAGAAGCAGTCTAGAAGATCAAAGTCGGGTTTGCAATTGATCAATGTCCCGAAATTGTGGTAAATACGAGAAAACATATATGTGTTGCAATTAATTATATAGGAGCGTGCTAGGAATATAATCAATGTATGATGAATTAAACATCCAAGATAGATAATTGGGAGCAGGGGTAAACTAAGATTTCTCTACGCAGTCTTCAGTGTTCGACTTCACTCTAGTAGCTATGTTCATCAGCATCATTATACTTTCGGTCTTGAGACATCGATTAACTAACTTCTATCTTGACCTTTAGTACACGGTCCATCGGTTGAGCTTCTATCGGTTCCGTTGGTACTAATACTTCTATCGGTATGGTGACTTTAGTCTTGCTGATCTTCTTCGCCTTAGGTCTGTCTCGGTGGTAGTTTTCTCCAAACTGCACTACCAAAAACGCTAACTCAAAACATGTAGCGGCGTTAGTTACATCAAGGGGCAATCATCAGAGGTTTTGGGATCTAATCAAAACACAGAGTTAAGACAAAAATTTTCCAACACCATTATTTCTAATTAAAAATATTTTAAAGATGTAAACAAATCAAACCAAATTGAATATCAATGTAAATGAATCGAAATCAAAAAAATAGTGTATAATCGAATCGATATTTGAATCTCTTTCGAATACTTTTTTTTCTTATATGATTCATATTAGTATTAAAAAATATTCTAATAGAATCAAATATTTGTTTCAATTTTTTTGAACTGTATTTTTAGACTATTCAATTCATAATTTTGAATAAGAAAATTTCAAAAATCATATTTTAAATAATATGGAGCTATAAACACTCGATTATAGATGTAAAATGAAGATTCCAATGTTTCAACTCCCAAATCATAATACAAGCCACAAAAAAATTGTAATTACTTTATAATTGGACCTTTGAAAAATTAAAAAAATGGTACAATCTTTGCTCTGTTAGTGAATTCATGCCCTACTAATTTGCTCTGATGGATCCCATTGAACGAGATGTCAGGTGTATGGGGGAATACACCTGAATGGAAACCTTTTCAGTATTTTATAGCTTTAACGAAAGAGTGATTGAGCTAGTAGCTGATCTCACTGAAGACAAGGATTGTCAGTCAGTGAGTTCAATGTTGATGCTCAGCGCGTGTGCGGAATATGGTGGAACAGAAATGCTTACTCGTTCGAAGGACTCAATGTATAGACAACACAAAACATAAGTTCAAATGCATGTAGATGTAAGATTGTGAAGTGAGTTATCAGATTGAGTTTAAGTTCACTGTGCAGTGTTGCTTTCAGAAAAACAATTCAAAACAACAAATAACAAAGAAATAAACAATACAAGGACTTTAATGTGGTTTGGAAAAACTCCTCCACATCCACGAACATGTAAACCGGTGAATTCCAACTAACCTTCAGAATTTCTTGTTTTATACTTCCAAGAAAAGTGACTTCATGTCTCATGTATTAGAGTCGTCTGTCCCAGCACAATGATATCTTATATTTTGATTTCACCTATTCACCTTATAGCTACTTGCCATATTTCATTTCGATCACCAGCGCTTCTTCGCTTTACCATAACTTAATTCAAACTTCACCACTCTTTACTAGATTATAACTACATTTGAACTAAGTTGAGTGAGCTTTTACATGTAAGAAAAATGCTAAGGATGGATTGCACTCACTCTAAACTATATTACGATTTTACATTAAAACTTTGTTTGGAAAATTCGATCATTACTTAGTGTTTTGATTAGATTCTAAAATCTTTTTTATGTTTTCTCTACTGATGTAACATAGTGCTGCTCACATGTTAAGGAGCGTGCCTTTTGTATTTACATGTTTTAGCTGAAGAACCATTAATATGATCTTTCGATACTAAATGAGTTCAAAAGCAGTACCAAAGTTAGTAGATCGATACAAGACTTAGTGCGCTATTGAAGAAGCCGACTCGGTGATACTAAAGAGAATCACTCTCGAAGAGATGTTCTCTTGAAAACCTAACACTTGGCGAGATCAAGAAAAATGTTAAGAATATGACCAAGTGTTATTTCAAAAAGAGAGAAGAAGAAGAAGAAGAAGTTGTTGAAGATCTCGTCGGTGAAGTGTCTCAAGACTCGAGTACATTATGTTAAGAATATGACCAAGCTACGTGCGGACCTACAGTACATTATGTATGATGTTGCAAACATGAAAAGCGACATACGAGGATTCAAGTGAGAAAAAATTCAAACAACAAATGGAACGAATGTGATTTATGTTCTCTACAACAGCAATTTCATCATCCATCCTATAAATACATACGAGATTCAACCTTAGAAGGTTACCGAAAATGTAGAGTACACAAGCCCACAAAGCATTCAAGTTCACATATTTAAACATACGAACAACGTATTTTTGAAAAGAGAATTCTAAAGTATTATCAGTAAATCCTAAGCGTTCAATTATAATTATTTACTTATGATTTCAGTTTACATTCCCTTAGAGTCTAGGTATTTCGTTTGTAATTTTCTATGCCTAGATTGGCTAAAAATGTTGTTTGTAACAACTTAAGTCATAAGTTGGAAAAACAAAAAGGCCCTCTATAAAACACTTGTAATAGTGTTAAAAGTAGAAATTGGTTAGTAAACAATGAAGTGTTAGTTGTTGAAAACTAGGTTGTCTTGCACCTGTAAGCAAGAAGGTTTGGTCGATTGCACCCGTAAGCAATCAAGTGTTTCCTTACACTAGTTGTTGAATGAAGAGACGATAAGTTAGTCGGGGTACAGATAAGAAAGAGACGACAAGTTAGTTCAATTACACCCGTAAGCAATCAGAGGTTTCCTTACACTAGTAAGCGAATGAAGAGACGACAAGTTAGTAAGGGTACATATGAGGTGAACTTCTATATTTATGTTTATCTTTCACCCATAAGCAAGACCAATTCCAAGTAATTAATTGACTGATTTATCAGTCTGTGGACATAGGAGTTGATATCTTCGAAGCACATAAAAATATAAGTGTGCTCCTTTATATTCAGTACTCTAAATTACATGTTATTCAACTAACCATCACTCAGCACACGCATCATAACATACTCTTTGAAACCTCCATCAGTAGCACTTCGCTACTGAAGAAAAAACAAATATTGACTAAGCAAATATTTGACTAAATACTTTTAAGTATCAATTTCAATAAAGGTAAAACAGTAACCACCATATTCTACAGGTATATTAGTTATCAGTCGAACTGATCAACTGCTGAAAAAGTCAGTAAGATCGCTAAGTAATCTCACTCAGTACAAGACTTCCCTTAATTGAACGATCATCGATCGACCGATGTCGACAATCCGCACCTCTCGACCTCAGTAGAAAGTCAAGTTTTGTTTTAGAAAAAATAATTCCTTAACTGGTGTATTTCCCTCACGCTCTCCTCCCCTCACCATACACTAGTACGATCCCTTGGGACCATCAAGCTTGACTTAGAGATATGGAATCTTGGACCTAAAGTTTCACCATAGAAGAAGTTGTATTACTGTCCCAAGTCTCCGGAGTTGGAGGTGCAGTTGTGTTCTCTTTAAAATATCCAACTGCAACTTATACTCATGAGTTGAGTATTTCTCCGTTTAGAAAGTCTTGTATTTATAGAAGGTTGAATTCAAACTAGCCGTTGGAAGAAAGCTGTTTGAATTTTGAACTCTATTATGATAATATGACCGTTGGACTTGTCTTTGTTCTTTGTAGCTTGGTGAGTTAGATGCATTGAGCAAGCTATAAGCATATCCGACTCTTCTTCATCAGCTTATATCTTTGGTCTTCAGTTGAGTTCATGTCTGAGCTCGTGCTGAGAACCTCGAACTTCTTCTAACTTCATCTTCAAGTAATGTGATCTGCGACAAAGGCTGTGAGTGCCTTTAGATCTTCTGAGAGAGTATCCAGTTTAGGTTCTCACGAACTTCTCATCGACATAGACTATCTAATGCAACAACGATCATCGATTTCTATGACGATCAGGCTTCATGAACCAATTCACTAAACTCAGTTTATCTAACAAAATCTTTCAGCATTGAGCTATTCTTCTGATGCTTTAACTTGGTTTAGCTTTAAGCGCGTTGTTTGTTGCTCCTAACTTCATCAGCTCGAACTTGCTTCCTCAGAGCTCGAAGCTTATACTCTAATAGGTCAACTGACTCTATCTGGGTAGGTTCCTGACGGGACGTCTTTAGCCTTGGTTTTCCTCAGACTAAGACTTGTCTAAGCTAAGTTCAGCTCTCTAACAAATGAGCTAACTAATAGATAATGTATTATTGGCAATCATTGAGTAGATAAAATCACATATATTATATATACACACACATACATACATTGATCCCAAATCCCTAATAAATCTTTTCAATTGGTTTTAGGATCTAATCAAAACATGTCTTGGTCCCAAATCCCAAAATGCTCTGGCTTTCAAGCGAGATTCCGACCAAAGCGGTGATCGGATGATGATGAGTTGCATTTCGTTGGAAAGCCTTTGACTGTAGAATATACTAGGTTTTGATTTCGTGGCATTTGATGACCTATTCAAGTATAAGTTTGGTGATGAACAAACATTAGCATAGATTACATAGTAAACTTTCAATGCCAATTCCGGCCAACTTCGGAGGCGGTTAGACGGTCAAGACCACTCAAATTGACAAGCTCGGTCTGATATTTATATATATTTTTTAATTTAAGATTTTATAGACTAAGTGGTGGTCAATTAAAACATTCTTTGAACTTAGGATTTGTTGTCAATTAAGATACAATTTATGATTCTTTAAGAAAGCAAAAGATTCACAAAAGGACGTTATTTCACTTAGTTGGTGTTATGTGCAAAATTAATTGTCCAAGTAAGAATCTGTTAGTTCTAGTCACAATTCTGTTAATCGACATCAAATTAGCGGCCCATAAATGTATTAATGGAGCAAAGGTCGTACCATTTTATATTTTTTCAAAAATCAGGCCGTAAAATAACTATGCCAGCAAAAATTGGTCATGTATGAATAATAACCCTAAAAGTGGACTAGACCAAAATATATTTTATGAAAGGGAACTTGATCATGGAATTATTACTTGAGTTTAAGTTGAAAATACTTGTTTTTTCGTTGACGAGTGTAACTTGTGATCGATGTTCGAGGTGTATACATGATAAATTCGATGATTCGAATTCAAGATCTTTAGTCACACTCTCATGTATACTCACTCTATCGGTAGATCAGAAGGAATAACAAAATAATTTAATTTGTAGATACATATGTACGTTTTGAGTATATATGTGTGTCTCTATATGAGTTGTTACAAGTCATGCATCAATCAACCTAAAAGGTACACGCAGCCTATAATTTTTTTCCAACAACAAAATCTCTTGTTTCTATCTTGTAGTAACAATCGTGAAGATTAAATTTATGGAATTGAGTCCTAGTGGCATTAAAGAAAATTAATTATAAGGTTAAACATGTCGATGTCGAAATCCACATTCATGGTTCTTCCACAATTCTCCAAACTGAACGAAAATTATGATTATTTGTTAGAAAGAAAATAATAATTCTATGGGTTTAGTTATGGAGCGTGGGCAAGAGTTAGGTAATAAGCATGCTCCATATTTAAATATTGTTTCTCGTATAATTATATTATCGTAACCACCAAGTACAATTGCAATATATTTAAATATGTGTATAATTATATTATCGTAACCACCAAGTACAATTGGAAGATATTTACACGTGTATATAATATGAGTATATTTACTTGATGCCCTTACAAGTTTAACTCAATTGATTAAGAATTAATAGATTTAGTACAATCATATTTACTTGTTTGTGTATATAATACTCTCTTCGTCCACCAAATACGTTTATTTAATTTTATTTCGGTCCGTTCACAAAAAATATTCACTTTCCTTTTTCCGAAACATCAACTTCACATTTTTATCCTAAACATATCTACTTATTTACAAAAAAGCACTCATGACCCACTTTTTTTACTCATTATCTATTAATATATTCAAATTGTTATCTCGATGGTCCACATTTTTACACTCATTTACTCTATACTTATTATAATTTATTAAAATTGCATCAAAGAAAATCAAATTTGGTGGATTGAGGAGTAGCATATTATGCATGTCTCGTCCGTATCAAGACTAAGTTGATAACTGAAATTCCAACAACCCTTTAAAAACAATTAATTGTCAAATTATGAGGCTTTTAATGCCCTTATTGGACGAGTCATACATGAAGAAGTTCATTCTGAGACAACGCATAAAATGATTATCAAATTATTAGGTTTTAGTGCGTTTCTTGGAATATTCGAATAATTTCAGTTTGAGTGCAAGCTCATGAATTATATATTTTGGTTTTAGTACTTGTTTGATGCAAATGGTGGTTGTATTTTCTTTTGCTGTTATTTTGTCAAATGAATAAAATCGAGAAATGATTTTATGCAGAAAATGTTTTTGTCTAATAGTACTTCTATATTATTATTTATGGTTGCTTAATTGAATCCATAGGATACTATTGATCAATCGATCTTATTTTTTAGAAGGTAAATTTTTCTTTAATATATACCTAAATTGTTAATTTTTAACGAAAACCTTTTAAGCTAAACATAATTACAGTAAAATACTAAAATTATCAAATAACAAATAAAAATATTCCAAACATCCATTTTCGGCAATGAAAAGCTTTTGTGGCTCACTAGACGTTGGACCAAATTAGACGATTATATTTGGGTTCGCCGGATTACATATTTTGTTGTTGGAAATCAGCGTGTGTATATATATATATATATATATATATATATATATATATATATATATGTGTGTGTGTGTGTGTGTGTGTGTGTGTGTGTGTGTGTGTGTGTGTGTGTGATCAAGTTGTCGAAAGTTATTTTGGCCAAGATTTTGAGTATTGTAACATTTAATTTTGTGAATTTAATAGGCATAGGATCGATCTACGTTTCGAGTAGATGATCATAGTATATTCACATTCTCAAATTCGATTTTCGATGAGTGGGAAATAGTAAAAAAGGTTGGTCACTTAAACATTGAATTATGTGATTAAGTGGATAAGCATATATTATTAAATGAGTATTCCACATTAATTAATGTACCTTCATTAATTGTTTATATAAGTGGTTAATTGACACATTAGTCTAATTATGTGCACATGTGATGGGCTGGAAACCCCATGCGCGCACCTTTGAAGCCTGCCCGTGCTCGGTCCCGGTTCCGTGGTCCGAGGTTTGAGGACTTGGATCTTGGCAATTGGTCTTTGGGCCTAGTTCATGGTCCAATGTCTTTACCTTTTGGATCATCTTTTGATCGAGCCCAAATTGGAGTTGGTTTGAGGCCCAACTCGTGTGGCCCAATCCGTTAGGCCTGCTGTTTACTTGAAGAGACATCCAGATACGTCCAATGAACCTGGACGCACGGGCTATCCAGATTCATCGTAACTATCGGTAACGTCCCGACATGATGGTTCTGCGGAAAACATGGGTGTAACTCTCACATTGTCTCTAAAAACCGCCGCATAACCCCTTTTGCACTCAATTGGAGATATAACTTCGTTACACTCAACATCAATACGTGTGTTGATTCCAACAGGCTCTCCATGAGGGTATGACCCCTATAAATAGGACATGTCTCCCCAGCATTAGACACCTACTGTCAATCTGCATTCCAACATTCTAAAGCACTATCTGTACCCATGGCTCATGTCCAAGCTATGTCTTCTCCTGTCCAAGATATGTCTTCGTCTCGTTCCAGTTCGCCGAAACTCGTTGGTCTGCGGTGCTACTACCTCCGAGATGTTCATCGTTTTACCTTTGAGGACGATTCGCCAGAACTGAGAGTACTACCAGGGCGTATCTCGTTTTGCTGATAGAGGGCTCCCCGACTCGACGATTTGCATATGGTTTTGTTTATTTCCGTTTTAGTTCATTTTGTAGTTTCATCTTCTACTTTTCTTTTACATTGTAATACGCCCGACAAATTATACTATTCTGTACGCCTATTTTCCAACATTTTTTCAAATCATTTTTGTCTTGCAATATTAAAATTCACGTTGGCACTGATCGATCTAACACATTGTTGAAAATTGATTTCAAGGATATTTTTGTTAGTTTCGTCGTAATTAAATTTTTAATTGTAATTATATTGCGTTCGGGACACCTTCGCTCAAGGGTTAATAATATAGATATTAAACTATACTTAAAATTGTTTTAAAAAAAACTAACAGTTGCAATTTATGACTAATTTTGTACCTGTTAAATTTTTCCCTTTGATTTTTCTTTTCAGATTTCTTGTAATGATAATTAACTAAATGTCGTCATTAATGATAAGGTAAATAGTACTATGAACTTAAGACAAATATGTTGAAATCACTACAAAATAAGACAAACACTGCATGTGCTAATGCCCACAATTATCACACATGCCGGGGCTTTTTTTTCGATGTAACATAGTCGATGAAATAGGTACTACTTGTTTCTATCCCATATACACAATTCACTTTCTTTTAGCAAGAATTACTCGTGACAATAATTAAGATCGAACTATATAGATATCACCGCAATATCTTGATGAAATTCTCATAAATATCCTAAATAACTCGTAAAAATGTTGATTATGCTAGTCCATATTTATTGTAAACGAATCGAGAAATGAAAATCTCTTCACTTATACGAGAATTATGGCCATCGTAGGTGTTGCTCGAGTTTAGAATTGGACCTAGGACCGCCTAAGGTTCTAACAAAAGAGTTAGATCATAATATCTATGTGGAACGTAGATATAATTCAAGAAACAGAAGTTTCAAAAATGGATGTCACTCACGTGATAAGAAGCACGGGCATAGCCTCTCCATTTGAAATTCTATGCAATGGGATTTTTGGGATCCTCAATTGCTTTAATTTAAGGTTGGCTCATCTAGAACTATCTGTTTACAGATGGTAAGAAAAGGAAGTCTGACGAGTAGAAAGTTAATCCCAAGGCCTACAAGTTAGAGCTCATACAGAAGTATCGACTCTCTTATTATAAACTGGGCATGGCTTGGGACAGTTTTTGGAAGAATTTCTACATCTTGGATGAATGCTAGTAACTATGGAGAGATGGATCGGATGACATCCAATAACTTATCCATCGTTTGCCAACAGATTGGCAGGATCTTGCAAAAGAAGTATCAAGAGAATATCTTCTTCAAGTAGAAAATTCCAAGACTTGGGCAGACTTATCAGGATTTGTCAACAGACTCAAGTATACATATGATGCATATGGAACGGTACCCACAAGTACTTGTCCTGGTCTCTGGCAAGTTACACAGCAGGGCATAAAGGAACGGTAGTACCTTGATGTTCCAAATGCCGCCCCACGTCCTGTGCCGTCTATTATACCAGAAAGAGACGAGAATGGCAAAAGGACATGATCTTATCGCCTCGAAAATTTGAGGAATTACCGTTATCAAATCGACCTTACTTTCGATAAAAGTAACACACACTCGGAATTAAAAAAATAACAGAGCAGCGGTGTGACCCCGGCTCTTTGAAGAGAAGATCGTCGGACATATGAGGTAAAACGCACCTAGAAATAGGCAAGTTTCTAAGCGAAAGTGCGATTCGGCGAAGGCCACCGAGAGACACAGAGTCCTATGATAATGAGAGACTCGTATGAAGATGGAGGCTTATGTGTAAATGGTATCGATGTACAAAAGCAAAATTTTTCCGAATAAGATATGGTTACTATGAGATTATAGTCATGCCAATCGGACAAGCTAGTACACCAGCCCTATTCATGAACCTCAAAAATCGAGTGTTCCATATGTACTTAAACAATTTTGTCTAAATCTTTGTAAACGATGTTCTTATCCATATGAAGGACGAGAAAGAACCTAAAGAACATCGAAGGACTGTATTGCGGACTTTTAGAGTCGATCAAAATTTTACCATGTTTAATATATGAATTTCGGCTTAAAGAAGGAAAATTCCTTAGACACGTGATGTCTTCCGAAGGAATCAAATTTACATGGACAAATGAATGTGAGACCACTTATTAAAATGAGAAAGATAATAGTCAAAGCACCACGATGACTTAGACCTCATAAATAGAATTACCCAACTTATGACTTGAAATAGCAGCAATGGTATAAGTACCAAGGTCTAGGAGACATCACTCATATGAAATAAGTTGGGGATTCTTCACAAACCATAAAAGTTTGAATTATTTCTTCGAGCAAGAGACTTAAAAATGAGATAGAAAAGATGGCTCGAATCAGTAAAAGATTCAAAATGGTGACATAAATTATCACCTATGAAGGGCTGAAGGGTTTTTAAAGAGGCGCCTGACAATGTCATATTGTCTAAGGAAAGGTTATATATATATTTCAAGCAATGATAAGCTTAGAAATGAAATCATGAATGAAGCTCATGATATTCCTCATACCACCCACCCAAGCAGCATCAAAGTATATATTGATTTACGAGAAAAAAAAAATTAGATAAGTAAAGAATGAAATGAGCTATAACCTCATTGACGAGCATTGTCTCGGTTATAAGAGGTGAAGGCATTGTATCAATGACCTTATAAGGGATTATAATCTCTAATGAGATACAAATGAAAATGAAATGACATAGCAATGGATTTTATGATAGATTTCGCCGAAGTCATAAAAATGTAACACTACTATATGGGTAGTAGTGATCTGACTCACCAAATATGCTCATCTCTACCTATTCAGATGACTCAGAGGTCTGATAATTTATCTTAGTCGTACATAAAGGAAATCGTATCTTTGCAAGGAGTCCCAATACCTATCACTTTAGATAGAGATTCCAAGTTTACCCCTAGATTTTGAGCTAGCTCACCAAAAAGGGAGTTATGCACGATATTGAACCTTATCGTAGATGTCCCCTCACGTACAGATGGGTGATAAAAAGGACGATATGAATATTTAAAGATACGATGAGAACATTCATGTTAAATCGAGGTGCAAGTGGGAACATGTTTTACCACTTAATAAGTTTACGTACGACCATAATTGTCAAGCAACGATTGACATAGCCACACGTGGCATTATATGGAAAGAAATATCGACCACCACTTTATTGTAATAAAGTAGGTGAGAGAAAGTATAAGGTCTTGACAACGTAAATGAAATGATTAAGATATTTACCAAATAAGGCAAAGATTGAGAGAAGCTCAGTACAGACCAAAGTCTTACGCTGGTACGCATAGATCTGAACCGCATTTTAAATGCGAAAATGAAGTTCCTTGAGATTCCTCCATCGAGGGAAATTGTTAAGTTTAAAGTACAAGGAATGTTGAGATCACGTTTTATAAGACCTTGCGAGGATCCTAGAAATAATAGGCCCAGTAACCTATAGATTAGTACTTCCACCAAAAAAATTTGGGGAATGTACAAAATGTTTTTCCACGTGTCACAGATAAAGATATATGAATATGACCCAAATCACGTAATTCATTATATGACGTGATCTTTAACTCAAAGATGAGTTGTGATGAACATCTACGACTATTTGATCGTATGATTCAATGATTGAGGATTAAATTGGGTCTTTGATGAAAGTCCAATGGAGAAACCATGGATAAAAGAAAATCACGTGGAAATTTATGATGTTATGGTGCTAAGATGCCCCATACTTTTTGATGTATGTAAATTTCGGGACGAAATTTCTTTAAGGGGGGTGGAATGTAATACCCCGATTTATTAAAAGCCCAATTACGATAATAAAAATCGTAAATTAGGGTTTCATCTCGATTATCGAATAATGATTTCGATTATTTTTGGAATAATAAATTTCTATGTTATATTCACTAATAATGGTGAATTGATAAATACGATTATATAACGTATTTCAACGGTATTATTTCAACGTCGATTGCGTATCGATAATTGAAATTTCGTAATCTTTTCTAAGTTTTTAAGCTTAGAATTTAATTCCATTATTATTAGAATTATTTGATAAAGCCGTAATCAGCTTTATTACGACCATTTTGAAATGAGTCGATAGTTAACGTTTAGAGATGACTTGAGAATCAAGTCTAACGATCAAGGAATTATGATATTTAAATTCCTATGATTATTTTATATAATTAGAATATTATTTAGCATTGAAATAATGCTAGAAAATTGTGGAATTATATTTTTGATTATTTAAGATTCTCGAAAACCCTAAATCAAGAATTAGGTTTTCTACCTATGGATTAATTCCAATAATTTTTCCTATGATATAATTTATCATCTAGGATATATATATATTATGCTATGTATCTACTTATAGCATGAAAATCAATTTTTGGGCATGAATATGTCAAAGTGCCGTGAATGTCCTATTGAATTAACATAGGATTATTTTATTTTTGATCACCCAATTTGTGTTATATCTTAAGTGTTGTATTAATACACACTTACCTATTAAAATGTGTAGATGAAAAATACACTAGCATTGATTTTTACAATAGCCGAAATATTTGACCCATTGTGCACAAAATCAATTCTTGTTTTTAATACACTTGATTGCACAAATTTTTGGGGTAGAGTGTATCTAATACACTTGAGAAATACATTGAAAAATCTGAAATTGTTTCTTCCATTCACTGTGGTCGACGCCTACACTATGTATGAGACAAGGATTTAACTTTGTTTCTCCCAAAATTGCTTTAATAAAGTATGCCATGAATTAAATGAGTTGTAAGAGATATTTAGTAATGACATAAGCAATCTTTGACTAATTTCTTTCTTTTGGTTACGTGAGAGGACGAGAAGTGCATGTGTTGTGTTGTTTCAATTGTTTTAAAATTGCCTAAGTATATATATTTATTCTTTGAACCACAGAACACATAAAACACTTTGCTTCTCATTTTCATTCCATTATGCCGAGACCCTTTCTTAAGAAAACCAAACTTTTCCTTCTTCAATTCTCTCAATTTGCTTGAGTTCTTTTCATCCTACAACCGATCGACTCCGATAACGAGGTTAGATATCGAACAAGCTTCGATAAAACCTATCTTTTTCAATAATCCTACGGTTTAAATTATTATTTTTAGCATGTATTATTTATGTAATAAATCATGCTAGCATGTTATAAGCTTAGAAATTATGTTACATATGTTAATATGTGCATAGATTATTTATTTACTAAGCTTAGCAATTTATTTAAATTATTCTAGTGATGCTCGATTTTTGCTAGGTATGTTTTAAGGATGGATTATTGATCTATAGTGTTGTAGGAATGCATGGTATCAATTTGAGAATTTTTGGAAATCATCTTGTTGGATTTCCAAAACTGTCGAAAATGAACAAGCCTTGAACCATGGTGTATAAATTTTATATGCATGATATAATAGCATATTATTGATCTAGGGTATTAATTAGGTGATGTAGGAATTTATTAGAATTTTTGGACATCTATAGCTAATTTTATTCAATATGGCCGAGACCTAGAGCATTGGGTTCTATGGTTTATATTGTGTTATTATATGATATTATGAAGTATTAGTGCTATATGATAGCATATAAGCATAGTGTGATTTTATAGGATTTTATAAAAATCATTTGGTATTTATTGCACAAAGTAGCCGTGAGCTACCTTGGACCATTCTTGGTGTATGGTTTAATTTTATAAAACTTTAGGTTATAATTATGTTATACATTGGTATTGGAGCCTAGTGTATAATTATTAGAAATTTTGGAAATTTATTGGATTTATTTTGGTAAAACCGTGACCTATATAATGTATATAGGTGTGTTCCAAATTTTTCTATAGTGATATTAATACATATTAATGATCATAGTGTAAAATAATACACTATATGAATTTAGAGGAATTTTGGAACAAGTTTGGAAAAATAAGTGTTATAGCCGTGAGCTATACTTTGGATTTAAGGAATTTTAATTCCTTTTAATCAAGAATAATAATATATTATATATC